>CM046063.1:3643295-3880190 GCA_025215515.1 Schistosoma japonicum | reverse complement strand
ATTTTGATCATGCTTACTTGTATAAATATTTTGAATATACTTTACTTTTTATATCAAATGACTCATATTCTTTCGACAAGTTATACTCTCTTCCGATATTTGTTTATTGCAGATGTAAGGGAGGTTGAATCACTCTGACGAATCTGTGAGTACTTATTACTCGGTTATAATAATTTCAAGAAACTAACTACCATATTCAATACAATCGTTTTCCATCTCTGATCACAATAACCACTACCACTTTCCCCATATTATTTTAATTTAAACTGAGTTTTAGTGATAGTTTCACTAAGAACATCACTCCATCTCTCTACTATAAGTTTTATTCTTCTTTTTGAATAAGACTGATCTTAAAAACTTGAAAAAAAGTCTAACGCTGATAAAGAAAATCCACCTATAAATACGGTATTTCAACTTGATATCACAAATTGGTCTAAATTAGACAACCACTGATCACCTAGAAGCACTAGTCAGCAGTTACTTTCTGGTATGAAGACCTTCAGCAGTGTGCATCCATTACCCAATCAGCTCACTAGTGACTAAATTCTCGTGGTAACTTTTGGAGATCAAGTGAGAAGACATGATCAGTGGAGTTCAACCGTATTGGGTGTGAGACAGCTACCCTCCGATGTCAATCGATAAGGTCACTCAAATGTATTGACTAAATTAGAAATACAAACTGTTGGGAGCTAACTTAGTAATCTAATGATAAGAAGTGCGCCTCAGAGCCAGAGGGTCTTGGATCCGATGTCTAATAAGGTTGTTGGATGGTCATATATTAAAACGAAACAACTGTCTAGTGCTTCCTAGTAATCAATGATTGTCTAATTCAGACTAATTCTTGATATCAAATTAACATGAAGCAATCACCACAATACCTAATTGAAATACTCTTTTATGAAAGAATTTTCTATAGTTCCATTAAAGTAATAGTTTGTATTAGTTTTATAGACTGCTTTAATTTTGATCTTTCAGTGATTGACTTGTCAATGATTGATCTTGATAAATGGTAACATAATCTATTCGTAACTGATTCGGAACATTCACATATAAGTATACATCGACTAATGATTATTTCCATGCCTTCATTCATCTTCCACTCTTCAATTATCAATAGTATTTTGTTTATATTAAACTATTTACATTGGGTTTTGTTTAAATTTACTAAAAGTTCTCCTTCCTCTCCTTCTCCCCTTCTCCCCATCCCATTCCCTACCCTTCCCCAACCCATGAAATAAGTCTATTTAACAACCAGATTAATTTAAATCTAATTTATTCATTTGTTTCTGTTGATTTTTAAAAATCATTCTCTTTGTTTCTCTTTCAACTAGGAAGATTCCTGTGGCCACCATGTATAAGTAATTTAACTTTTCTTATTGTCTCCCTCACTCTTTCTGTCGCTCTCTCTTGCATATGAAGTCATTATCATATACGCGTGTTATACTACTTGCTTTATTCTACTTCTATATACTAATCACCACAACTGTTCAATTTTCATCATAATGTCATATTATGATATGTTAGTTGAATGGCGCCAAAAATGTAACTTCATGACAATCATAACTACTTATAATCAGTTAAGTTAATAGATAGAAGATATTTAGTATTTTCTTAACAAAATTAATTATAACCATTATTGTTAATTAGTTGAGGTTGTTATTTGTCTGTATTTCTTTCTTCATCATTTTGTCTCATATAAAACAGCTTTCTTAGTGAATATTTAACTAACTAAACTACTGAATTTGTTTATGAGTATATCATTTGTTTATTTGTTTGGCTTGATTTGCACATGTTTTACAATTTACTCTATTTTAAACTTTCTTAATACAGTTATAATAGTTGAAAATGTTTACCCACATTTAAAGATAGTTTATATCTTTGTCTACCAAGAGAATTGATGAAGATGAAGATGATGAAGATGATGACGATGATGGTGATCAACATTCTCATCAACTTGAACAATAACATCGGTTTTATTGTTATTTAGATCAATGTAATTAGTATATGGGTATAGATAGACTTTTAGAAAATTACTGAATAAATATTGGGTGACAATTTTTCTTTTTATATTTATTTGGTAAGTAATACATTAATTATTACTTGAATGCATGTATCATATACATAGTTGTAGTTAAGACCAATAAAGTATACATGGACATTAAAAGATAGATAGGAAAACAGTAATGTATACATATATACTGAAGATAGGATTTCCTGTTAGAATGAACATTTTTCCCCTTTCTTTGTTCTCTGTTCTTCCTCTCTCTCTCTCTCTATCTATCTATCTATCACTCCCTTACTATGAAATTAGACACAATATATTCACTTACAACAACAGGTATATATATATACTCATTTTCATGAAGTAGAAGAGATTAAGAACTGATTAATACAGTAATCCAAGAAAATAACCAAATCTAAAAAATTATGTTTTTCTAAAATGAATTCTGGTAAACATGTTGTATCCTATCAAGGTTTAACATGTTCTATAGTATAATCTAAGTTAGTATGATTTACAGATATAACAGATATACGTATACGTACAAATGATATACATGTATTCATTCAAAAAATTAACATTATTAACATTAGGTTACTAACAGAAATGACAATTTTATTGATGTATTAACGATACTACTTTAATAGTTTTGACATAATTATGTTGTTATTTGTTGAATTCAACTTGACAGGTATTTCAAAACATACATAGTTAAATGTAATTTCAATCAAAAAAAAATTTAGTAGATTGTTAAAATCTTATTGTAAATGTCTATAGGATTATAATTATAGACATGGAATTGATGAGGTGGTGAACAATCGAAACTTCATAAGAATATGAATAAACAAACAGTTTTCACTAAAGAAACAAAAAAGAATGCAGAAAATGAAGTAATAGGGATTGCACATTATCTGTTGTTAATTGAAATCTTTTAGAAATATGTATTCCATGTCACAGTACACTTTTAAACTGAAACAAAACCATTCGATGCATTACAATGGTTGTCTATCAAAGAAAATTAGTCAATTTCTTTTGGCTACATTTTGTAACCACAGTTCTTTTTAACTGAATGACATTTATTTAAGGTCAAAAACAAAAAGATATTTCAGTGAAGAATTCTCTTTTCATCAAATTCATTTTCATTGAGGCACATTTACACATATAAACATCTCATATATTCTCTAAGGTGAGTTGTTACTGATAAGCGGAATCCAAGACGCACGCTTCGTCCAATCTGGGACTCGTCGACTGAATGTGCCTACATTCCAATGTTGATGTCCACACCAGAATGTGAACTCAGTTCGTCTCGTACCATACTCCACCACGTTCTCCACTAGACTACTGAGTCTAAACAGTCACACTTGTAAAATCCGACCGATATGTAATTAGGATGAATTGGTATCTCGGTAACTTTTTATGAACTGAAGCTGGTCAGTCTCTGTTGCTATATGTGTATTCTGAGCGGAGGGTCTTGATATAGTAATAGTTCACAAACATTATTTGAGCTGGATTGTAACTGGGAAACAGAATCAAGGACACGTGTTTCGTCCTATTTTGGACTCGTTAGTTGGACGCGACTGTATCGCAGTGTTGGTGTTCACATTGGAACTCGAACTCATTCCATTTCGTGCCAAACATCACCGCTTTCACCACTAGGCTAGGAATGCAGATACATTCAGCTGACGAATCCCAAGTAAAAAGAAACGCTTCTCCTAGATACCGCTTGTCAGTCACAAATCAACTCAAGCGATCAAAAGTAAGCTTCCTCTAGGGATTAGAGTACATCGAATAAGTGGAATAGGTTCATAAACACATAAAAAATATGCTGTGTATAATAAAACTTGGCTAGTAGATAGCTCAATAGTATTCTATGTGACTTTAATATGAATTAAAACAGGTTGGAGTTGCTTAGGAATATGTAGTGTTATGAGAATGTCATATTTTTAGATATCTTTAATGATCCTACTATAAATTCTGCTTAATAGGCCAACTGTATCAGTTTGATTACTTTTTTATCATTAAAACTCAGTATTCAGGGTCCTAGTTACAATGTAACGCAGTAAGAAAATAGCAGTGGTTGTATTGCACTATATCCCTTAGTAGTAGAAACATAAACAACCCAGCAAGCAGTCCAATCAGGAACATTTAACAGATCATATTGAAATATGGGTGTCTCAAATATATAGCTAAGCGTAGGTGTTGAGAAAAGAACGACCAATATGGTGTAAGGAATATGAAGGTTAGATTAGTACTAATGCAATGTAATATAAGCATTGAGTAGGCAAGCACACAAATACCCACACGTGGGTTGGAATATATGTGAATTAAACATGGTAAAATGTTTACAAAGGCATAAAGGTTTAAAGCATGCATAAGTCATGTGATTTAGTAGAATTACATGAATTGATTATTGCAGATCTTTACAGAATGTAATAGAATGCAGAAAATGTAACCTCAGGTTTAACGTCTTATCGGTTGTCATTACCTTTTTAACATCAGAACATGATTCCATATGATACTGAGTTACTTCGTTGAATAATCAATGTGTAATAAAATCAATATATTTCTCCAAATCAAAAGTTAAGATACTGGTTTCATAGATTTGTTCTAAATCCATTGTGTTGGTTTGAATTTCTGAATTCTTAATGTTATGGCTGTATGCGGCCAATTATGTTAACTCTTCATGAACGATTTCTATAAACGCTGCATAGGACTGAAATAACTTTCAACTTCAAATGTACATGACAGAATTAGCGTACTGTTGTTCGTTAAGATATGCGTCTTAGTAGTTAGAGTGTTCTTAGTTTTGAAAAGTATAACACCCGTTACATCTCTTATTAAACTGAGGAGGAAATGATTACATTAAGAATTAAAAATAATACATACCTGCAACTTTAGTGGATTCTAACCTGCATTATTCAATCACATAGCCTGTGACTATTATCACTAAGTTAATGAGGCTACTGTCTGATCACTTTCGAGCTTGGATATTAATACTAACTGTCTAGTATTTTGAACGCATCGGAATTTTAACTACCTGAAAAGAATTTTTTCATATACACTGTTAGCATCTCTAATAACTATACCTGAGGAAAAGTTACTCATAATAAAATGTAAATACTGAAATGGAAATATTTATTTTGTTTGTAATTTGAATGTATTTGAATCGTCCCGTCGATTTGTCATGGATTGGAATTGATCAGTTTTTGTCGTCATCCTTAGCAGAGTGTTTAGACACAGCAACAGCTCACAGGTAGGATTTAAGTTGGATTGCAGCTGAAAAACACAGTCCATGAAGCGCGTTTCATTTTGTTTGGGATTCTTTAGTTGCGTGCACTTTTAGCGTAGTTTCGGTTCTCACACCATTAATCTAACTCAGTTCGTTTCGTACCAAGCATACATTCAAATTATATATATATATATATATATATATATATATATATATATATACCGATTGCATAAGTCTGACTATCCAAACTTAGTTGCCCGACTGAGAATACAATAGTATCTGACATAAAACGAACTGAGTTTGGGTCCCGATGTTAACATCATCGGAATACAAGTATATCTATTTGATGAGCCTCAAACTGGACGAAACACACCCTGAATTTCACTCAACAGTTATAATTCAACTCAAATTTATTTTACTTGTTTTCTTTTCTTATTTATAAAATATCATAGTGAATTTATCCCAAAAACACAGAAATCAATCATCATGAATAGTAGAAATAGCCTCATCAGAATGATTATTATTTGTAGTTAAATCTCTAGGGAGAGAACAATATCATGATTCCCATCATCGCCATCATCGTCATCATCATTAACAAACATGAAAAACAATTAAATACTACTGACTTCTAGAAAGTAAACAGTTAGAAAAAGAAAAAAAAATTAATCAAGTATACAATTAATTAGTCCCGCTTCATTAATTAACTTAATAAAATAAATATTTATTTAATTACTAATTACTAGTTTCTAATTTATATTGTCCGCTATAATAATAATAATAATAATAATTATTATTATTATTATTATTATTACTATTATTATTATTCTTTTTTAAAAAGGAAAGCTAAATTTTCAATAGTCAATAAATGAAATGAGTTGATTTAAACAAAAAAATTACAATATTGAAATACCAATGAATGATTAAATGAATGAATGAATGAAAACATAATTAGAAGTATTAGTGAATAGATGAGTGTAAAGAAGAGAAAAGTAGTGAAGTGAGCGAATTAAGCATAATAAATATCATTTACTTAGATAAGAAGTGACCGAATGAAAGTAAAAAAAAGCAATGAGAGTCAATTGTTTTCCATTGTTTTTTTCTTTGAAATGTATGTATATCACATGGGAATTACCATCTGTATTATTTCATAAAGACTTAGACTTGTTTATTTTTTTTTTTTTGTTTCTTCAAGAAAATCAATTTGATATGATGAATTGGTCTGAGTTAAACAACAATTGAAAACTAAGAACTTGGAATCGATAACTGTTTCATCTTAATATGCAGTTTATCAACGATACACACTCATTACCTAACGAGTTATTTAAACCCAAGATCCTGAAGCTTTACAGAAAATGTTGAATCATTAGACTATTTAGCAGATTTTCTACAATTGATGTTTTTAATTCAGTTAATTTATGAAATATTTACGAAAGTGTATCCATTGCTATCGATGGGTAACTGCTGTACCACCCACCTCCCTCCAACGACATGATTGAATGCCACTGGTCACTTTATCTTACTAGAACTCCAAGAATTACTGACTTAGCGGTCTAATGGTCAAGAGATTACTACTAAGCCTAAATGTTTTGGCTTCAATTTCTTGGTGGGGTCGTTGATGCATACTATCGAAAGATTTCATATTAAGATTAAACAGCTGTGGTGCTCAACCAACATCTAACTATGATGAATACAAGCAACTAAACCATCTTATTTATTTTTTATCTTTTACTGAAAAACACTTATAACTAAACTAAAAATAAAATAAGACAAAATGATAATGAATTGGACTTATTAACTTTCGTTGGCACTATAAGTTACTCATGAAACTGATTTATATTTCATTACATTTATGGAAACAATTCAAGTTTACTTTACATTAATTCATCAATCAATTGTAATGATTATCATATGATCTAGTAGTATGTTATACAAGAAACTAGTCATGACCAAGATAGTTTAGTCGTTAACATTCTGAAAGATTATTATTCTCATCAAAAATGTAGATTTTATACACCTGAATGCATTCATGAATGTAAACAACACAAAACATACAGAATATAGTGAATTCATTAGTCTATTTCGTGGTCTCTTGTTAAAACATTTCAGTTAGTTACTACATTTTGATAGTGTAATGTGAAGATGAAATTGACTTTTAGAACTGTAAAGGTGTATTGATGCTGGACATTTTGAACAAACCAGTCATACAAATACTTATCTGTGATGTCTATATATAGAATGTGAAGTTAATAAACATCAGATTCAATAAAAATTGGAGTGATAACAATGCGATAACTGAGCTATAAAGAGAGATGTAGTAAGCAAAAAGGAAAAAAAATTATTGTGCCAACAAAGAGAGTTAAAATATACCGAGTCAGACTTAAGATTTTAGGAAAGTGTTTTCATACAGTGAAGCATTTAATTTTTTAGCGGGTAAGACTACTACACATCTAAGAATACATTTGTAGTGATTTCTAGGCGAGGATTTCAAAGCGGTTACCAAATCACACTTATGACCAGTATCAATTGTGTTTCGAGATAGGGCGATGAGCAATGTCTTCTAATTCTAGCTTCTATCAGTCCACTCGATGCATCTCGGTTTTTAAACCACTCTGGTATATTCTCCTCAACCTTTAGTTGGACTATCAGATTACTCCTGTTTATGTATGTTTACGTACAAATACATGTAAACTGGTAGACTGTTATGACGCGAGATTGAATCTGATTGGTCGAGTGCCAATTACTAGTGCCTAGTCGGTAATTGTGCCTCTTCCCAACGCCCACTTAGTCCCAAGCCGAAATAGTGGTAGTGAATGGGAACAACTTGTACACAACTAATTAACTATAGTCCATAATAAGAGACAATGTAATAACAGTAATTATGCTAAACGGGAGGATAGGATAAGAGGAACTTGACAATAATAGAAACAAAATGTTTACATTACAGACAGTTAGAATAAATTAAATAGTGTTCTCAAAACACAGTTCTGAAAGTTTGTTACACTTCTTTGTGGTCCGGCCTAACATAGACACATTCGGATGTAGCATAATCCTTTATATAATTATGAGGTTTGCTTAAGGACATAATCTTTGACTATACTGGTAGCACAATAGATTTTGTCTACTGTTAATTTTGACCACAATTTCGAGATTACACTGAAGGTTTTAACCTCCTTCCAAGCCCGATTCGGTAACATAATATAAACATTTTTTAGAAACAACATTGACTATAGGTTATTTTTTTAATTGACGTTGCACCGATCAATGCATTTCAACGTATAGTCATCTGCTCTATGTTGCATCCTACTGAAAATGTATTCTATCAAACCTTGCTTATACTTAAACAGAAAAAACCGATTGGAATTTAGATGATGGCCAGTCCTTGTTAGCTTTCTATAAACTGGTCTTTTTATGGAGCCATCATCCGTTCGACTTCGAAGAAATATAGAGGGATGACAATTAGTAGCTGATATCTTCCTTATGGTTTAAGATAATGTTAGTGTGTATTGTAATAAATCTGTCTAGAAAATGAGTCACGTCAAAATCTTTAACGCATATTATGAAAATATAACCCACATATCCTCAATATAACGTGACTTTCATGATAAGTTTTGTTATTATGTCTTCCAAGTATGACATAGACATCGACCAAGATTAGTTCTAATAGATTATTCATAGTAGCACTACAGATGCGTCAGCAATGTTCACTATTAGACGTAAAATAAACTTTATCGGCACATAACAGAAGTAATTCCTTCAGATGTTTTAAGTGAATATAGAAAACAAGAGAATGAAACGATATGTAATCACAAAAGATATTAATAGTCAGAACTAGATAAACGTTAGGGAAAAGTAATTCTACATCTACGGAATCCATAGTCTTATTCATAATATTAATGTAATGAAGAAGGTCTACTATCTCAAAGGTATATTTTACAGAAAACTTACATAAATTGTTCTTGATCAGGTTTTACAATTTAGCCAGTATATACGTCGGTGAATCATACATTGATGACACTGATGGTAAAGGACTATCTGGCTTATGAATTTCAAATAGTCTATACAAATCTGAGAGTATTGAGTGGATGCGCTTTAAAATATAAAATTATGCAATTCATCACATCGGTGAATATTATCATGAGGTATGCTAGAAATCTTCGATTGATTCACTGGACATTATATAAACATCAACGGTATTATTCAAGTGACTTATCATGTTCTAACTAACTTACATCAAGGCCTACATATAAATCTATTACACATTATGAAAGTCATCCATATTCATATCAACAAACTAAATTTATTATTGAAGAAGAAATTTGTACAACCGCACTCATTAGCTTGACTGTCTTTAATCCATTTTACTATTGATAGAATTTTATAGAACTGGTTTCAATCTACACACCAGTTTCAGTGGTTCGACATTGTGAATACTAAATAACATGCAATCGACAGTTTCATCAACACCATTCCTTAACCACATTACATCATCAAATGCATTTTCCTATTATAACATTCACTTCAAAAACACTACATTATTCACTTCATTCAATAATATACCTTCATTACAATACAGAATTATTAGTTGACATGTAGAAGTCACATTCACTGCAACCACATTATTGTTGCAAGTAGTAAATCATGTAACATGTAAGTAGTACACATCTTAGTGATGAAACATTCAAACTCAAAACATACAATCAGAAATATATATATATATATAAATATGTATGAGTATAGAATTGAGGTGGATTCGTGGAGATAGGCATTACGTTTAATTGATTACAATTGTCACAGATTGACGTTGATTGGAGACTATTGAAAACCATGAGACACTCGATTGCTATCCGTTTCTAGTATGGGACTACCTCTGTGACAGTGAGAACTCCAAATTCTGACAGAAAATTCTCAACCCAAAGACCAGAGGGAACTGGACTGTTGTTTTGTGATTCGATTCCCTGACGTAATCAGAGTACTCACTACTTAGAAATGACATATTGTGACCCACCTGCTCTCCATCGCTCCTTGATTTTCAGAGGAACCTAACAAACATTAATCTGTAACGACAACAAACAACTAAACTTAATACTTATCTCCACAAAACCAAGTCAATCCAATCTTAACCATACTTATATTAAAATGTAATTTATCATTGAGACTACGAAATGTTATGACTACATTAATTCATTGTGATGTACAGATATCTGGTGTCTATGTGTATCTATGCATGCATTCCTCTGTGTGTATTATTATCCATATTACTAATCAGTTAATTAATTAATTTAATTATACTACACCTATTAATAATAATATTAATAATAGTAGTAGTTGTGGTAGTAGTAGTAGTAGTAGTCGTAGTAGTAGTAGTAGTAGTAGTAGTAGTAGTAGTAGTAGTAGTAGTAGTAGTAGTAGTAGTAGTAGTAGTGTAGTAGTAGTAGTAGTAGTAGTAGTAGTAGTAGTAGTAGTAGTAGTAGTAGTAGTAGTAGTAGTAGTAGTAGTAGTAGTAGTAGTAGTAGTAGTAGTAGTAGGTGAAAATGCAAATGTATTTTATACATAGTGAATATGACAACTGTTGATTTTAATCTTTTTACATAGACATATAGTACTGATATCTATTTCAATATTATTACAATTATTCTTGTTTAAAATTATTAAAACAAAATTTGAAATAAACAAAACATAAAGATGATAAAATATAAGTAGTCTAATGTATTGATATAAGTCAGTTGTTAGTGTTAAATTAACAATAAATAGATAATTAGAAATAGTCTATTGTTGTTAGATTAAACACATAGGGACATAGATACAAATAGGCATAAACATTGTAAGATGTAGACAATTAACCTCAGTGTTTAGAGTTAGCCTATTGTTATTCATCTCTTCTATAATGTTGTTTAATTAACGTATTTTAATTGTAATTAGAGAATAATGAGATAACAAGAAGGATGGTCTTTTTCTTTTAGATAGAAGAATATGAAATATGTAAATATGTATACGACGTTGGCATATGCGATGCTGACAATTACACCGTTTTATTTCACCTACTTCATCCTCCTCCTCGTCGTCTTCCCTCCCATCTTTTTTGTCTACTTGTAACTTGAAATTAATGTTTCTACATGATTGAAAAGTGAATGATTTCATTTCAGAATGTAATTTAATTGTATTGATAGGTAATAACAAATTTCAATAGAATAAATACTTACTTAAATGTTATCAATGAATAATTTTTGTTTGGTAGTTATGGTGATTACATAATCTTATGAAAAATTGAATGCACATACATTTCGCCTTGACAAATGATAGTTACCATTCATTCTAATCAAAATTAGATGGTTAATAATGAAATTATCTAATTTGGTTGGGAAGAAATTTAGTATTGTGTATTTTTGAGAAATTGAACCATTACTACTTGTTACTATGCATTATTGTATAATTAATTAAACAGATAGTTGATTAGGGTTGAAATTGTGCATTAACTATAATTTTCATGAGAGTAAGAACAAATAGTTGTGCAGAATAAGATGACGATTCATTTTATTTCGTTAGTTTCTCATCAGCCACTGCATACAACCTAGAATGATACTCTTTTACAAAGTTAATATTCGAAACAAGTTTTAACATACTCATAAGGACGGATGAAGTTAGTTGAAATCAAGATTACATAAACATGTGAACATGGCTTGAAATGTTGGAGAAAATGCTGTGAATATACATCTACAATCCAAGAGAAGGTACTAGAAGGCAAAATAGAGATCAGAGGTCAAATGATTACACAATAAGAGGTGGTTGGAAATATTTGAGAATAAAGTGAATAAAACTCAGTTATTAAACCTAATTAAACACGAAAGTTGAACTTAACCATCTAAAAACCGATGATGTAACCGAGAGAAGGAATTGTTAAATCTGATCAGAAGAGAAAACGTATTAAAAGAAACTTGGCGAAAGAATAATAACAATGAAAACAATAACACAAAAGTTAAGTTACCAGGGTAAAGTGAGGCTTATAACAGTTTCTTTTTGAACACCGAATTTTGGTTTCAATCGTTTAATGGCAATCGCTTCGGCATATTTTAGAAGATTTGAAGTTTTTTGTCTATTGAACACTTTGAATGATTCATTAACATCAATCTGGTGTTCTGTGTCAATCAGATGCTTGGCGATTGCGCAGTTCAATGTCTTTGTTCCTGTGAGTCATAGGTTTTCTGGGACATGTTCATTAAATCGTAGGTAGGCCCTGCAGTAGTAGTTACATTGGTCGAACAGAAAGAAGGGCCTACCTACGATTTAATGAACATGTTTAAAAAAATCTACAACTCACAGGAACAAAGACATTTTACAGCGCAATCGCTAAGCATCTAATTGACACAGGACACCAAATTGATATTAATGAATCATTCAAAGTGTTCAATAGACAAAAAGCTTCTAATCTTGTAAAATATGCCGAAGTGATTGCCACTAAAATGTTGAAACCAAACTTATGTGTTCAAAAAGAAACTGTTATAAGCCTTTCTTTACCCTGGTAACTTAACTTTTGTGTTATTGTTTTCATTGTTATTATTCTTTCGCCAAGTTTCTTTTAATACGTTTTCTCTTCTGATCAGATTTAACAATTCCTTCTCTCGGTTACATCATCGGTTTTTAGATGGTTAAGTTCAACTTTCGTGTTTAATTAGGTTTAATAACTGAGTTTTATTCACTTTATTCTCAAATATTTCCAACCACCTCTTATTGTGTAATCATTTGACCTCTGATCTCTATTTTGCCTTCTAGTACCTTCTCTTGGATTGTAGATGTATATTCACAGCATTTTCTCCAACATTTCAAGCCATGTTCACATGTTTATGTAATCTCCATTTCAACTAACTCCATCCGTTCTCATGAGTATGTAAAAACTTGTTTCAAATATTAATTTTGTAAAAATATTATTCTAGGTTGTATGCAGCTGATGAGAAACCAACGAAATAAAATGAATCGTCATCTTATTCTACACAAATGTTTATTCTTACTCTCATGAAAATAATAAAGGGAACAAAGTGTATGAAATTAAATATAATGATGATTGATTTCACGGAAAAATTTTTTTTTTATATAAAGGCGATTTCTAATGTCCTTCATCTGGAGATATCGGCCTAATGGTAAAGTAGGTTCAGTATTCACCAGCCTAAAGGGTTTACCTTGGACTCCTTGGTAGAATCGAAGGTGTTCATTGCCACAAAGGAGTAGCATACTAGAAGTGGAGACCTATCGAGTGCTTCGTGGTTTTCATTGGTATTCAACTAACATCAATCTCTAATGAATGCAAACAACAAAACTTAATATCTATCTTCACAATACCAACTCAATCTACAAACAATAATCAGCTCAATTATGACTGACTTCACAATATTCATAAAGTTCTAGTGGAAAGTCGTGACTGGTTAAGTGCAAACGGGTCAGGAGTGACAAATTTATCACCAATGACAATGATTGATAGTCGAGTTATATCACAAATCGATGGAAGTGGGAATCTAATCACTGGATGCTGATGGGCTCAGTGGTGTGGTTGGTAATGTTTTCTCGCTAACTTGTAGTCTCTGGGTTGAGAATTTTCTGTCAGAATTTGGAGTTCTCACTGTCACAGAGGTAGTCGCATACTAGAAACAGATAGCAATCGAGTGTCTCATGGTTTTCAATAGTGTCCAATCAACATCAATCTGTGACAATTGTAAACAATTAAACATAATGCCTATCTCCACGAATCCGCTTCAATTCTATACTCATACATATAAATTTATTTGATTGTATGTTTTGAGTTTGAATGTTTCATTACTAAGATGTGTACTACTTACATGTTACATGATTTACCACTTGCAACAATAATGTGGTTGCAGTGAATGTGACTACGACATGTCAACTAATAATTCTGTATTGTAATGAAGGTATATTATTGAATGAAGTGAATAATGTAGTGTTTTTGAAGTGAATGTTATAATAGGATAATGCATTTGATGATGTAATGTGGTTTAGGAATGGTGTTGATGAGACTGTCGATTGCATGTTATTTGGTATTCACAATGTCGAACCACTGAAACTGGTGTGTAGATTGAAACCAGTTCTATAAAATTCTATCAATAGTAAAATGGATTAAAGACAGCCAATCTAATGAGTGTGGTTGTACATTGTGAATAAGAGGCTTGAGATATTCTCAGCTCGATCTAAATTAAATTACTTTACACTGTATTCATCACACGATTTTATCATAAGAGGTGATATTTTCAAGGTAGCAATCTACTATTATGTTAGATTAATAAGAAAACGTTTCAATACATATACATAATATATGTGGTACTCGTCTTGCTTTTGAGGCGGGAGTTTCCCTCCCTAACATAATGACTTTTGTGTAGGATGTTTCTTGTTGGTATGTTTACTAAATATTAGATTGTACTGTACTATTGAACGTCAGTGAGTGGTGTGCTCCGTAACATTGGATTTTTCCGGTTCAACTATATATCTGTTGCCTCTTCGTTCTGGACTTCTTGATCGTATACGCACCCTGATACTGTTGTGTGTAGAAGAGTCAATGTGATTAACGAAGGTTGATTTACTGATAATATATATAGTTGTTGAACCAATAGCTTTTACAAATCTGACATAATGACTAGAACTCAACAGTGGATTGACACCAGTTGGTGTACCATGAAAATCAAGAAGTTATTGGACAGCTGTTTTGTCCTTGTATGGAGTTCCTTGGCAGTAAAAACTAGTGACATCATCATAGGTGAAACTCACGGTATCTAGGTTTCTTATTTTGATATATTTTAATAAATAATAAAATGTGATAAACATCTGATGACATTGGCGATTATCGCATTACTCTAGGTATTATTGAACTCTTCTGGCCATGAATCCTACTTAGAACTTCAGGATCTCATCTTAAAGTTAGTTACCAGTGAGCTGATTGCTTTATTAAAGTGTAATTAATTCATAACGTATATCACATACAAAATCAAATAATCTCCTTGCAACCACCACCTAAATATATACAATTAAAATCATTTGTCTATTTCAACACATGGGTCATGGAAAACGTCTTTAGTGATTCTTACAGTATAATTTGACTTTGCATAATTTAATTCATCACAATTAATTCAGTCAGTATAATGCTATAACGATGTTCTCAGTGTAAATGAGGTTTCGTATTGACGTGTCAACTGGTGACCTCAGCAATTTATATATTCATAAATGTAAGAATATATCAGCTGTAAAAGACCTGAATAATCATTTTGTCTGTCTATAAAGAGACTACTTTTACATACCTAGGCAACATCATCATCGATAAACAAGCAGGGTCGGACGCAGATGTAAAGGTACGGATTGGAAAGGCAAGGCAAAGCAATGTCAGCATTTCTACAACTAAAGATGAACATCTGCAACTCAAACCAGCTGTCAGTCAACATCAAAGTCACAATTTTAAATACCAACATCAACATAGTTCTCTTATTTGAATTCGAAACATGTATGGAAAACTACGAAAAGTATCATTCAAAAGATACAGGTTTTTATAAACATCTATTTGCTCAAGACTCTTCAGATCCGTTGGCCAGATACCATCATCGGCAACAATCCACTATGGCAGAGAACAAACTAACCAAGATCCATTTGAGTAAGAAATCAGGAGAAGATGCTGGAGGCGAGTAGGACATATATTGAGGAAATCCCGACACTGCGTCAAAAGATAAGCACTAACTTGGAATCGTCAAAGTGAAAGAAGAAGGGGGGTGACTAAAGAACACGTTGGTTTGGAAATCGGAAGCAGATATGAAAAGAACAAACTGCACATGAGGAGAAACTAAAATGAGAGCTGAGAACAGATTTGGTCGGAGAGTGCTGGTCAGTGGTCTGTGATGAAAGAGGAGTAACAGGTATTGACTGACTGATTGATTAGTTTGAAGAGTTCCCCGGATATATGACCAAGTTGCGCTTGTCGTATAACCAAAGATACTTCTATCGAATGGACCACACTCTTACGAATGAGAAATCAGAAGGCAATAAAGGATGGAAGCGAAATTATATTTGATCGTAAACAGAGCTTTAATGGGATAGCAACGTCTAGGCTGGCAAACTAGAGAGAGATGCTACTCACTGTAGTTCGAGTCGTGATCTGGTGAAGATGCGTGACCACGCGCCTTCAACTAGTAGTGTCCGCTAAAACAAACATGGTCAGCATCAATGTCGAGAGCCTATGCAACTATTTATTTTGGGGATTATTTACCGCTACAAGTTGATTGATTGATGAATAGAATGCACACGTTACATTTTAATAAACGCAAAACAAATAATTCTTTTGTAAATTGTATGGTATGCACAAGTGATCATTATGATCGACTGATTGACTTTTACATAAAACGTTGGTAGTTTTGGATTTGATTAAATTTCCTTGAAGAAAGTTAGATCACAATTTTAGAAGTGAGGTTGAAATTCTTAAGTTTTAATCGCTCAGACTATTTCAAGCACGATTTATACTTCTAACTTTTTCTATTTATTCGGCGCCCAATTTCCGTTAACATGTTCGACCATGTTTTGACAGGAATTTTATGTGAATGTCTTATGTACACATGTTTAACTCTACGACTATGTACAAATTCACTTTTGTAAAGGTATTCTCAATAGTCACATTGCTGAAATTCTTTGAACTATCTCAAACATCCTAAACTATAATTGACAGCTCTTTGTTTTCTTTCTACTCATTATCCTTCTAAAGTATTTCAGTCTTAAGTTATTTTGTGTATACTGTTTATTTATTTTAGTGACTACTGTAATTTAGTCTTCTACTTTTACAGTTTGAACTTTCTAGCTAAAATAAGGGGTAGGTCCTATGATGGTTAACCTTAACACTCATCATTTGTCTAGAAATTCACCATCTTTAATTGTATAATAAGATAATGCTGTCTAGTAAGATGATGAAAGCTCAGAGAACTCAACTTCACAAAAGTCATCATCCAGGGCTGAAAGTCCTTTATATCGTCACAAGTTGTAAAGAGATCACACTTCTATCCATTTAACAGAAACTACGCTAAGTTACCAACCAAAATATACAGGCGCTCTAAGCTATTGGCATAGACTATTAAGCCTATTCCTACATGTTCACTTTAGAGTATTGAAGGCTCCAACATGTAATATATTGCACAGTTTCAACGGCCTTTGGAAAAATTTTAAAGGTAGGGTAAGAGGATTACTAACTGAAATATATATGTTCAACAATGGAAACGTTTGACTACCAAGAATATGATCCCTGTCATTGTTGGAAGCATGATAATTGTTATTACTTGCTGATCGCAAAAACAATGAAAATGTACGACTTCTTCCAGTTATGGACAAGCAGCATCACTGCAATGCCGATTATTTTCGGAAAACTCTTATTGTTGTTGTCAAATTGGCCTCCCTAATTCCTTTTGACTGAGCCGGTAATGGAGCCTGTGAACACTATATAAGCCCTATTATATACCAAGGGTGAATCTCGAACCGCAATTGACTGTAACCATATCATTCCCAATCAGTCATTTGGAATTAAAGACACCGTTATCATACACTTTATAATGTCACTACAAACAACAGGAACATACAAAGGTCTATAGTAGTATAGTAAATTATATACACAATAGATAAGGTTGTACTTCTGAACGATATCGACTCCCAGCAGCAACACAGACGATACGCTCAGTCAATTCTAGAACCAATGTCAGCCAATAACCGAATTTCAGTCTTATTAAACAAAGTTGAATAGTACCAACATCCTATCTTCCTTGACAGTTGTTACATCCCATATAGGCGGCAAAACGGCTGCCTTCCAACTTTAGGTCTAACACTTACGCTGTTATCTCCCTTCAGATAATCAGAATGGTATAGAAGGAGCTAATGGAAAACCTTCTTCAGCCAGTCAAACTAGACTACTTTATCAAAATGATCACGTTCTGTTATGATGCAAGAAAATTTGGTGGTGGGTTGGCCGAGTGCCAATCACTAATGCCTAGTCGGTAATTGTGCGTCTGCCCTGTGCCCACTAAGTCCCAAGCCAAAATGAGAAAAACACGAGCCAATAGATCAGCCAGACAGAATCCTATTATATTTCAAGCATTCCTTTATATATACATATAATCAGACCACACCAATTAGGAAATTAACATGAATACAGAACGAGGGAAATAGTGGTAGTGAATAGGAACAACTTGTACACAACTAATTAACTATAGTCCATAATAAGAGACAGTGTAATAACAGTAATTATGCTAAACGGGAGGATAGGATAAGAGGAACGTAACAATAATAGAAACAAAATGTTTACATAACAAACAGTTCGAATAAATGAAATAGTGTTCTCAAAACACAGTTCTGAAAGTTTGTTACACTTCTTTGTGGTTCGGCATAACACGTTCTCATTGACATTCCAAAATAGCAACTACTGACAGGAATTTAGATATTATTTTGTCCATATGGTTTATCACTTTTCCCCGCTTTAAACACATCAGACTATAAATAACACCTTACTGATTTGTGAGTTAAACGCTTGCTTCGTGATCTAAATATTCTGGGCCTAGTCATCCGGCAGGGTGATCAGTACTCACTTTTTGAGAGATCCATAATGGGATGAAAGGTTGGCTCAGTGTCCCTCGTTTATCCCTGGCTGTCTAATCTAATCAATTCGCAACATCGAATTTAAATCCAACAGTCCCCACAACACAATTGTAAACATAAATAAAAATTCCTATTAAGGACATTGTCACTCTTAGTTTTTATTGAAAGAACGAAAAAAGCATGACCATAAAATTACTTCCATACATATATTCAACGCCGATGTTTCTTTGAAAATGAATGTTTAAATATATTGTTAAACTTAATATTAGTAAGATCATTCTAAATGATTTATGAAATGTAAAGCATAGCAAAACATTATTTCCTCATGTTTTGGAGGCTTAGCTAGTCCCATGCTGTAAACGACATTTAATGTAAAATGAGTTGGCTGAATTGACTGAAGACACCAGCTCCATTTAGGTTAATGTAATCTGATTGTTAATTAGGGATACAAGTGTTTACGGATAGTTGTTTTGTTGTTTCCCAGTAGATCGTTTCTTCTTTAATAAAGCATGGTTCAGTATATTGTGTTTTTCCCGTAACAGCCCTGGATAAAACAAAGCTCCTGATGAAAACCATATACACAGAGTCTATAGTTGGAACCACTGTAGAGTGCAGCCACTTTTTGATGAGTTTTTGTTTTTAAGCAAAGATTTTCGTAGAGGAGCAGACTTGTGTAATGAGTCCACTTCAAATTCTTCGAAAATGACCCAACAAACTTTCAGTTATATTGATGAATATCTTTCACTTTTTTCCTGTAGCTTAGAAACTGCAACGTCATTTCAAAATCATAATTAGTTTATTTACCGTGCCTATAATTCAGTTCCCTGTAATATAACTGTTATTTTTCCCACAAGCTATTTAGTTTTTCTATGCTGTCATTGGACAACTTAAATTGGTTAATGAACTGAATTGCCTATTGGTAAACAAGCAGCGGTCATTTCAAGTGTCGAGTAAGCTCATTCACGGTGCTCTAGCCAAAAGTGTATAGAATAGCGATAATAAATATGCGAAAGTCAAACACAATAAGAAGCCATGCTGCCCATAAAGAGCAGTTCCTAAAATTGCTGTTAAACAAAAGCGAGCTATAACCCCGGCCCGATTTGTAGGCGTCTAGGTGAATGTTATTACTCAGGTTTGTGGAACTGTCTAGACATATTAATTCATGTAAAATGCTATTAATATTGTATATGGATTAGGCTATAGAAAACCTTGTGAACCTATCTATACATGTAAGTAAATCCGTAAAACCATCTGAACGTGGTAAAAGGCGTATGAAGTCGATATGTAAATGTGCGAAACGGGCATCCGGTTGGGGTAAAACTCCGATGAGTGAATTTGTGTGTCGCTTAACTTTTGATTGTTGACACGCCGGACACTCTCTAACCCATCTATGTACATCCTTCTGAAAATTTGGCTATATGTACCTGGCACTGATTAGTTTGGTCGAAGATTTTACTCCAGGATGAGACAACGAATGAAAGTTACTAAATACTAATCGTCGCATATTTTTAGGAACGAAAGGTCGGGGCATCGCCTTCGTTGTGTCACAGTAAATCATAACATTTTCCACATGTGATGGCAGCTGTTTTAGTTTGGGACTAGAGCTATTAGTTGACAGTGGGTTTTGTAATTCTTGATCATTTTCCTGGCTTTATCTCAAAGTTTCAAATTTTGCTGTAGACTGTTTTATTATATTCATTTTTAATCGAAATAATGCGTCTGCAGCCTGATTGTCTTAACCTTTTACTTGTCATATATCACTAGTGAACTGTGATATGTAGTCAAAGTGTCGGACTTCTCGAGGTGAGCATTTATCGGCTTTCGCTTTTAATGCATTTGTTAACGGTTTATGATCCGTGTAAACTGTAAAATTCCCTGCCTTCGAGCATGTGTCAGAAATGCCTGATGGTTAGGTAGATTGCGAGGATTTCTTAACCGAAGGTAGAATATCTCGTCTCTGCTGGAGGGAGTTATTTTGAGAAGAATGCGATCGGTTTCCAGGCGTTTTTAACTAAATGATTGAGAGTCCAGTCTTCGGCTTTGTCCAAAGAATCTACCATCAAAGCAAGTGGGTGGTGATAGTAGTAGTAGTCACATAAAGAGACGTGAGATACCCACTCGTAATGGTTGCACTACAAGCTACATACAAGTCAATTTTATTAGACTTAATCTTATTACATAATGCTCTCAACTATACAGAGAATAATAGCCTTAAATTTCCTGGCAGCGATCACAAAGTTGTCCTTTGTCAGTTAATTGTCAGTGATTGTTCATGTACTAAGAGTGGGCTAAACAACCAGCTTGGTTTTCAGAGAAACTATATTCAAATTAATTGGTCTCAGCAAAAGGTTGTTACATGATCATAATTTGGATATATTTTTCTCCTCTTGCGAGTTTACTAACTCACTAGATGTTTTTTACCATTCGTGTATTAACTGTGTTGTACCTTTTAAAGTAATTAAACCACATATCCTAAATAGTGACTACATCCCCGTTAGATTTAAAAACAAACTAGGGAAACTACGAAGGAGATTATTTATTCAGCATGACTTTTCTGTAATTTTTAGTATCCATTCATTATTCATAATTATAGCAAACTACAGGAAAACCAGAGAATCAGAAGCCGATAATATGCATCTGAAATTACCTGACAAGATAGCCTATTGAGCAGCCACCCTCAGAAAGAAACTTTGTGTTCAGTCCAGTCTTTCTACTATTCTGAATGTCAAAAATAAAATCACTGGTAACCCTATGGAGATATGTAGAGCGTTTAGCTTGCACACTTTTTTTACCGGAAACAGTTCACGTATAGGAGCGATCAGTAACTTTAACCAGTATAAATTGACTGGCTCTGAGTTAACAATCAGCAATGTTAGAGATGCTATAAACTCACTATGACCTTCATTTAGTTGTCGAGAGAATGGAATATCGGTTAATTTGATTAAATATGGTAGCTCAGTCTTCCCAATACTGCTCACCAAAATATTTATTCTCTCTTTGGAAGATGGAACTTTCCCTAGATAGTGAAGAACAACATATATAGTTCCTCACTTTAAGAAAGGCTCTAGGCTTAAAATCGAAAACCACCTTCCAATTATTCACTTTTCTGTTTTATCTAGAGCCATGGATAAAGTTATAAAAGAGGACATTTGCACTCCGTTAAGCACAAATTAATCATATTTTCCAAGCACGACTTCATGTCTACGACATCCTGTATGACTTGCCACCTAGATTACTTTGACCATGCAGTAAGAAAAGAGATGACGGAGAACTAATTTTTACCTTATATTTCGACTTCACCAAGGCGTTTAACAAAGTACGTCATTCATTTTTCTTATATAAGTTGAAAGTCTTTAGAACAATGGGCAAATTACATGACTGGATGGCTTCATTTTTGAAAGATCGAATTCACTTAGTAAAATTAGGACGACATCTCTGACGTCCTCTATGCATCGCTAGTGGTGTCTTCCAGGGTTCAGTCATAGGATAGTTATTATTTAATATGTATGTTAATGACATGTTCTTGTTTTCATGAGGGTAAAACCTTTATGTATGGAGACGACCTCAAAGTTGTCTATGCGTTCTACTCAGAAGAAGGTCAAAATGTTAACAACACAATACAGAAAGATTTCACTAAACTAAGTAAATGGTGTAATAAATGGTTTCTTCTCCTTAACACACAAAAGTCAGGGTACCTATATTTTGGAGATTCTAAACAGGAGATCAATTCACACTTTAACGGATACGAATTTCGTCAACTAAGTAGTATCTGTGACTTAGGAGTAAGTTATTCAAAAAGTTTATCCTTTACCGAGTATGCTTTATCACAGGTCTCTAAAACTCGCAGATTTATTAGTCTTATTCATCATAGCTATCATCTGAACAGATCTGAATTTATTCTTTATAAAACCTGTGTTAGGCCTTTGTTTGAGACTGCTCAATTACATATAGTTGTGTGCGTTCACTAGGTCGGTAGAAAATAGGGAATGTTCAACGGCATCTTATTAGGTTACTAACCCCTTGCCGACCCCATAATGATAGATGCTGTGCTTGAAAATAGACTCTTTCTGTGTCAGAAGGATTAAACTTAACCTCACTATACTGTATAAAATCCCTTATAAAGAAATTATAACAGATTGTACCGCCTAGATATATGCTCGAAAACGGAAGTATGACTTGAGGAACTAAAATTCTCCAGTAAGAGGGCAGAAAGACACCAGCAAATTAAAATCCTTCACCTTCTTTGTTGCATGCTATGCCAACCTCTGAAATTGGTTACCAGAAAGCATACGACAATGTAGCTTCCTTTAATAGTTTAGATTCGCAATGAACCTCTATTTAAACAATGCCAGTATCTACAACTTAATTAATGCCACTCTTTAGAATGGGGTACATTTATTAATGGACCTTCTGGTATTTAGTTTTTTAATGACACTTGAAAAAATTACTTGCAGGTCTTAATAGCTTTTTGACTATTCATCTAAAGGAAACAGAACGTTTTCCATCCTGGCAGATAGTGCTCTGGAATCTCGCGATGCCTATGCATTTCTTAGTGGTGATGCAGTACACTTTTTACTTCCCTACACTATACCTACCTGAGCCCTTTGTCCTAGAGTAGATCTAAAATCTATCATAGATATCTCTAGTTTAAGTCAATACTTTTTCAAAATAAATAGAAGGAATAACAAATCTGCTTCATATAATGTAAAAGATACACCTTAGGTTCCAGCGCGAACAGGTGTCCTTAATTAGTCACTTGTTTCCACTTGCCCTACTGTTTGTTCTCTTTTCTTCATCTTTTTAGCTTCCAACTACCGTGTCATGTTGACACTATCACCTAGAATCTACCCTGAAAAGGAAAGTGTGTCTTTGTAGTCTATTCATGATATCTTAATGTGATATTTCCGATCTCCGTTGTTCTTCGACGAGATGTTGTTCACACAAGGTCATGTTTGTACTTGACGCTACAATTGATTATTTCAAACAATGATCTAATATCTAAATTTTCTTAGTGTCACGTTTATGACAATCCTTACTTCAACTGATTGCACATATTAATAGGTGTTCTCAACTCATGTATCCCTGAACACCCAGGATTACAAAGTGCCTCCCGGCTGACGGGTGGCAGTTTTCTTGCTTACATTTAATCTCCTTGAAATATAATCTACTGTTCTGTTAATGTTATTGATATTAAGGCACTTACTTCTGCAAAACTTTATATTCCATTGTGTAAGAGCTAACCTTCCTGTATCATAATGACCATGCCTGTAAACTAGCGTGAATTCTGTACTAAATTTCAGAATAATAATCTAATCTAAAGTCTCAACCAACGAAAGGTAATCCTAGTAAAATGAGAGAAACTTATTACATATCTCAGGATACAAATATATCACCACTTGACACCCCCCTTAAGTGGTAAATTAAGAGCAACCGATGTTGTTTGAACTAATGTTTCCAAAATGAACATCATGTAACAGTGAATGCCTTCCTATGGATGCTAATAAGTACATGCGTACTATTAATCTCACTCCAGGTTGTTCTTATGCACAGAAACTAATCTCAGATCCGTTTAAACGACTCAAATATGGGTATTTTAAGCCAACTATGGCTCAGTTCTTAAAGGGTGATTCCAAAAAGATGACATAACTAAACCTTAATTTAAAACTAAACAATTTCAAGTAACCCCACAACAAATTCTGGTCGGGTCTAATAATCACACGTAGGCTAAAGATCATACTCTGACCAGACAAAACCCTAGGGTTATATTAGCCCCCGTAAATAAACATTTTGCTCTAGCTTGCAGCAAACTCATGGGTACTCAAGACAATAAAAAATGATAAGTCCCAGTAAGCATTTTATTATTATTATTGTGACGTTGCTCTTATCCTATACTACTGTTTAAGGCATTAACTGTTGTTATATCATTTCTCATTTATGAATTATAGTTAATTGACTGCATATACGTTACCCCAGTTCACACTCACTATTACTGTTATTTTGTATTAATGTCAGTTTTCTAATTGGTTTATGATGTGGTCTGATTTTGCATGTATATAAAGGCATGATTGAAATAAAGATCTGATCTGTCTGTTGACTCATAAGTCGTTGTTCTTCCTCTATTCCGTTTTGGGACTGGTAGTCGAGGGGCTGACGTGTCTGTACAGTGATTAGTGATTATCAAGGTCATTATATATATATTGCACAAAACATAACAATTGGCGACGGGGTTAGAAGTGAATCCAAATTACTCAGTCATTGGTCATAAATTCTACTACAATTTATTATCCAATCAGCATTCAGTGTCATAAATCCAGTTTTAAAAAAAATCAATCAATATGACTATCACATTTGAGCAAATGAAATTATGTCTCCAGCAGCAACAACAGCAATTCCTAGCCTCTCAAGAACAAATGCTCGAGTCATTAATGTCAAAAATCGCTATCCAGTCCAGAATAACTCCCGAAGAAAAAGGAATAGAGTTATCACTCAGTTCAGTTCCAGAATTTATTTTTGATGCAGAAAATGGTCATACATTTGAATCATGGTTCAGTAGAATCGAAGATCTTTTTCAAGTGGAATATAAACATATAGATGACGCAAAGAGGGTGCGTTTATTAACACAAAAACTTGGTCAGCATGAATATTCTAAATACAAGAATTATATCCTTCCACGACATCCAAGAGATCTGACATTCAATGAAACTATTAACATTTTAAATGCGATATTCTGTGAACCAGCATCCTTATTTCATATTCGTTATAAATGCCTCCAATTGACAAAAGATGCAGATGAGGATTATTTATCTTATGCAAGCAGAATTAATCTACAAGCCGAACGTTTTAAATTAAATGCATTGTCAAATGATCAATTTAAATGTTTATTATTTGTTTCTGGACTCCAGTCACCAGCAGATGCTGATGTTAGAACAAGATTGCTATCACGCATTGAGCAAAACGATGACATGACACTACAGATGGTAACGTCAGAATGTCAACGACTGGTCAACCTCAAAAACGATACGACGCTTATAGAGACTAAAGGTAATGCTTCATTAAATTGCAATATCCATGCTGTCAAATCCAACAAAAGTAAGAGTGTTCCAGTGAATGATCAACGTCAAACTAAATTATTCAAACCGCCTTCGAAGTGCTGGTTTTGTGGATCTTGGCATTTCGCGAGATTTTGCCTTTATAAACGTCATAAATGCAACATTTGCAATAAAGTTGGTCATAAAGAAACAGTGTGCCGACAACAGAATTATTTGAAATCTGGACCACGCATAAAATTTTCCCGTAATCATAAAAATTGCATACGTAGTATATATTCAACATTCACATGTAATCTTGCTGACAAAAGAAGATATGTAGATCTATTAGTTAATGATGTTCAGATTCGTTTGCAGTTGGATACAGCATCTGATATCACACTTATTTCTAAGAAAACTTGGGAATTGATAGGTCGCCCTCCATTACTGCCTACTGAACATACAGCGCGTAATGCATCTGGAGATATTCTAAAACTCGTTGGAATGATAAATTGTTCTGTTAAATTCGGAGTACATTCCTTTACTGGAACTTGTTATTTAACAAACAGACATGATTTAGATCTTATTGGTATTGATTGGATTGACAAATTAAATCTTTGGAAGGTGCCACTAGACGCAGTGTGTACATTGAAAGATCCATATGTTCCTAAAAATCTACCTGTATTAAATGTTACATCAAACAATAACGTCTTGACTACAGCTCATCTTTTTGAAAAGCATTCGAATGTGTTCCAAAATATTTTGGGATGTTGCAATATTGGTAAAGCCAAATTATATTTACGTCAAGGAGCTACACCAGTTTTTCGTCCAAAACGGCAGGTACCCTACGCCTCCATTGATAGAGTTGATAAAGAACTTGACCGATTAGAAAAGCTTGGGGTTATACAACCTATTACTTTCTCATCATGGGCAGCTCCGATTGTTGTTGTTCAGAAAGCTAATGGTACTGTTCGTCTATGTGCTGATTTTTCTACTGGATTAAATAATGCTCTTCAAAATCATTCATATCCATTGCCATTACCCGAAGATCTATTCATCAAACTAAATGGTGGACGTTATTTTGCAAAACTGGATTTATCTGATGCCTATTTACAAGTAGAAGTTGATGATGATTCTAAGCCTTATCTAACAATCAATACTCATCGTGGACTTTACCAGTACAACAGACTACCTTTCGGTGTAAAGCCAGCCCCTGCTATCTTTCAACAGTTAATGGACATTATGATATCAAATCTTGATGGTGTTGCCGCTTATCTTGACGATATTATTGTTGTGGGTTCCTCTAAAGAGGAGTTATTATCGCGTTTGGATAAAGTACTTACACGAATATCACAATCTGGTTTTCAGCTGCAGAAACATAAATGTGAATTTTTGCTTCAATCTGTTAAATACCTTGGATTTATATTTGATAAACATGGGCGCCGTCCAGATCCAGATAATATACATGCTATCACACAAATGCCTGCACCTACCGATGTGGTGACTTTAAGATCATTCTTAGGTATGATTGGATATTATAGTGTTTTTGTTCCAACTATGCACAGGTTACGCCATCCTTTGAATCAACTTCTAAAAGCGAATGCAACATGGAATTGGTCAGAAGCATGCCAGAATTCCTTCGAAGAAATCAAGAAAATCTTATCCTCTGATTTACTACTAACCCACTATAATCCAAAATTAGAGATAGTTGTCGCTGCTGATGCTTCTAACTACGGTATTGGTGCTGTTATTAGTCATCGCTTTCCTGATGGTAAAGAAAAGCCGATAGCTCATGCGTCTAAATCTCTAAATGCTACTAAAAGGAGATACAGTCAAGTAGAAAAAGAAGGATTGGCATTGATTTTTGCAATAAAGAAGTTTCATAAAATGATTTATGGTCGACCATTTACGTCGCTGACAGACCACAAACCTCTCCTCTCTATTTTTGGGGCAAAGTCCGGCATTCCAGTACATACCGCCAATCGTTTACAGCGTTGGGCAATTATGTTGTTAGCTTATGACTTTAAAATTCACTATAAATCAACAATGACTTTTGGTCACGCTGACGTTCTCTCCAGATTAATTGCGACTCAAAAGTTTGACAACGAAGATGTTGTTATTGCTACGGTGTCACTGGAAGATGATATTCATCATATATTGCAAACTTCTATTCAGGCTACACCTTTGTCAGCAATGGACGTAAAATCTACAACTAGGACGGATGAAGAGCTTCAGACAATTATTCGCTATCTTTTGTGTGGTTGGCCCCCACACCTCAACGCAACAGAACGACAATATTTTCATCGACGAGACGCCCTTGCTGTTGTTGACGATTGTCTTATGTTTGGTGACCGCGTAGTTATTCCCAAATCTTTGTGCCACAAAGTCCTGTCACAGTTACATTCTGCACATCCAGGTGTCGTCCGAATGAAAGCATTGGCCCGCAGTTACGTATACTGGCAAAACATTGATACTGATGTTATTAATTATGTATTGAGATGTTCGAAATGTGCAAAAGCTCCTATTAAAACCGAACTTTGTTGCTGGAAACCAGCAGTGGAGCCAAGAACAGCATCGTTTCTCAGGAAATCACAAGGAATTCGAAGGAAACCAAACACGATCAAAGTCAACCCCTATGATAAATCTTACCGATGATTTTTTTTTCAAAAAAAAGCGGAGGAGTTATGGCGGTCACTTAAAGAAGATTGATTATCTCCTAGAACTGTTTTTTCTGATAACGATTCATTATTTTTGGTTGTATACAAAGTAAGCATTTTATTATTATTATTGTGACGTTGCTCTTATCCTATACTACTGTTTAAGGCATTAACTGTTGTTATATCATTTCTCATTTATGAATTATAGTTAATTGACTGCATATACGTTACCCCAGTTCACACTCACTATTACTGTTATTTTGTATTAATGTCAGTTTTCTAATTGGTTTATGATGTGGTCTGATTTTGCATGTATATAAAGGCATGATTGAAATAAAGATCTGATCTGTCTGTTGACTCATAAGTCGTTGTTCTTCCTCTATTCCGTTTTGGGACTGGTAGTCGAGGGGCTGACGTGTCTGTACAGTGATTAGTGATTATCAAGGTCATTATATATATATTCCACAAACATAACAGATATTAAGGCACTTATTTCTGCAAAACTTTATATTCCATTGTGTAAGAGCTAACCTTCCTGTATCATAATGACCATGCCTGTAAACTAGCGTGAATTCTGTACTAAATTTCAGAATAATAATCTAATCTAAAGTCTCAACCAACGAAAGGTAATCCTAGTAAAATGAGAGAAACTTATTACATATCTCAGGATACAAATATATCACCACTTGACACCCCCCTTAAGTGGTAAATTAAGAGCAACCGATGTTGTTTGAACTAATGTTTCCAAAATAAACATCATGTAACAGTGAATGCCTTCCTATGGATGCTAATAAGTACATGCGTACTATTAATCTCACTCCAGGTTGTTCTTATGCACAGAAACTAATCTCAGATCCGTTTAAACGACTCAAATATGGGTATTTTAAGCCAACTATGGCTCAGTTCTTAAAGGGTGATTCCAAAAAGATGACATAACTAAACCTTAATTTAAAACTAAACAATTTCAAGTAACCCCACAACAAATTCTGGTCGGGTCTAATAATCACACGTAGGCTAAAGATCATACTCTGACCAGACAAAACCCTAGGGTTATATTAGCCCCCGTAAATAAACATTTTGCTCTAGCTTGCAGCAAACTCATGGGTACTCAAGACAATAAAAAATGATAAGTCCCAGTAAGCATTTTATTATTATTATTGTGACGTTGCTCTTATCCTATACTACTGTTTAAGGCATTAACTGTTGTTATATCATTTCTCATTTATGAATTATAGTTAATTGACTGCATATACGTTACCCCAGTTCACACTCACTATTACTGTTATTTTGTATTAATGTCAGTTTTCTAATTGGTTTATGATGTGGTCTGATTTTGCATGTATATAAAGGCATGATTGAAATAAAGATCTGATCTGTCTGTTGACTCATAAGTCGTTGTTCTTCCTCTATTCCGTTTTGGGACTGGTAGTCGAGGGGCTGACGTGTCTGTACAGTGATTAGTGATTATCAAGGTCATTATATATATATTCCACAAACATAACAGATATTAAGGCACTTATTTCTGCAAAACTTTATATTCCATTGTGTAAGAGCTAACCTTCCTGTATCATAATGACCATGCCTGTAAACTAGCGTGAATTCTGTACTAAATTTCAGAATAATAATCTAATCTAAAGTCTCAACCAACGAAAGGTAATCCTAGTAAAATGAGAGAAACTTATTACATATCTCAGGATACAAATATATCACCACTTGACACCCCCCTTAAGTGGTAAATTAAGAGCAACCGATGTTGTTTGAACTAATGTTTCCAAAATGAACATCATGTAACAGTGAATGCCTTCCTATGGATGCTAATAAGTACATGCGTACTATTAATCTCACTCCAGGTTGTTCTTATGCACAGAAACTAATCTCAGATCCGTTTAAACGACTCAAATATGGGTATTTTAAGCCAACTATGGCTCAGTTCTTAAAGGGTGATTCCAAAAAGATGACATAACTAAACCTTAATTTAAAACTAAACAATTTCAAGTAACCCCACAACAAATTCTGGTCGGGTCTAATAATCACACGTAGGCTAAAGATCATACTCTGACCAGACAAAACCCTAGGGTTATATTAGCCCCCGTAAATAAACATTTTGCTCTAGCTTGCAGCAAACTCATGGGTACTCAAGACAATAAAAAATGATAAGTCCCAGTAAGCATTTTATTATTATTATTGTGACGTTGCTCTTATCCTATACTACTGTTTAAGGCATTAACTGTTGTTATATCATTTCTCATTTATGAATTATAGTTAATTGACTGCATATACGTTACCCCAGTTCACACTCACTATTACTGTTATTTTGTATTAATGTCAGTTTTCTAATTGGTTTATGATGTGGTCTGATTTTGCATGTATATAAAGGCATGATTGAAATAAAGATCTGATCTGTCTGTTGACTCATAAGTCGTTGTTCTTCCTCTATTCCGTTTTGGGACTGGTAGTCGAGGGGCTGACGTGTCTGTACAGTGATTAGTGATTATCAAGGTCATTATATATATATTCCACAAACATAACAGATATTAAGGCACTTATTTCTGCAAAACTTTATATTCCATTGTGTAAGAGCTAACCTTCCTGTATCATAATGACCATGCCTGTAAACTAGCGTGAATTCTGTACTAAATTTCAGAATAATAATCTAATCTAAAGTCTCAACCAACGAAAGGTAATCCTAGTAAAATGAGAGAAACTTATTACATATCTCAGGATACAAATATATCACCACTTGACACCCCCCTTAAGTGGTAAATTAAGAGCAACCGATGTTGTTTGAACTAATGTTTCCAAAATAAACATCATGTAACAGTGAATGCCTTCCTATGGATGCTAATAAGTACATGCGTACTATTAATCTCACTCCAGGTTGTTCTTATGCACAGAAACTAATCTCAGATCCGTTTAAACGACTCAAATATGGGTATTTTAAGCCAACTATGGCTCAGTTCTTAAAGGGTGATTCCAAAAAGATGACATAACTAAACCTTAATTTAAAACTAAACAATTTCAAGTAACCCCACAACAAATTCTGGTCGGGTCTAATAATCACACGTAGGCTAAAGATCATACTCTGACCAGACAAAACCCTAGGGTTATATTAGCCCCCGTAAATAAACATTTTGCTCTAGCTTGCAGCAAACTCATGGGTACTCAAGACAATAAAAAATGATAAGTCCCAGTAAGCATTTTATTATTATTATTGTGACGTTGCTCTTATCCTATACTACTGTTTAAGGCATTAACTGTTGTTATATCATTTCTCATTTATGAATTATAGTTAATTGACTGCATATACGTTACCCCAGTTCACACTCACTATTACTGTTATTTTGTATTAATGTCAGTTTTCTAATTGGTTTATGATGTGGTCTGATTTTGCATGTATATAAAGGCATGATTGAAATAAAGATCTGATCTGTCTGTTGACTCATAAGTCGTTGTTCTTCCTCTATTCCGTTTTGGGACTGGTAGTCGAGGGGCTGACGTGTCTGTACAGTGATTAGTGATTATCAAGGTCATTATATATATATTCCACAAACATAACAGATATTAAGGCACTTATTTCTGCAAAACTTTATATTCCATTGTGTAAGAGCTAACCTTCCTGTATCATAATGACCATGCCTGTAAACTAGCGTGAATTCTGTACTAAATTTCAGAATAATAATCTAATCTAAAGTCTCAACCAACGAAAGGTAATCCTAGTAAAATGAGAGAAACTTATTACATATCTCAGGATACAAATATATCACCACTTGACACCCCCCTTAAGTGGTAAATTAAGAGCAACCGATGTTGTTTGAACTAATGTTTCCAAAATAAACATCATGTAACAGTGAATGCCTTCCTATGGATGCTAATAAGTACATGCGTACTATTAATCTCACTCCAGGTTGTTCTTATGCACAGAAACTAATCTCAGATCCGTTTAAACGACTCAAATATGGGTATTTTAAGCCAACTATGGCTCAGTTCTTAAAGGGTGATTCCAAAAAGATGACATAACTAAACCTTAATTTAAAACTAAACAATTTCAAGTAACCCCACAACAAATTCTGGTCGGGTCTAATAATCACACGTAGGCTAAAGATCATACTCTGACCAGACAAAACCCTAGGGTTATATTAGCCCCCGTAAATAAACATTTTGCTCTAGCTTGCAGCAAACTCATGGGTACTCAAGACAATAAAAAATGATAAGTCCCAGTAAGCATTTTATTATTATTATTGTGACGTTGCTCTTATCCTATACTACTGTTTAAGGCATTAACTGTTGTTATATCATTTCTCATTTATGAATTATAGTTAATTGACTGCATATACGTTACCCCAGTTCACACTCACTATTACTGTTATTTTGTATTAATGTCAGTTTTCTAATTGGTTTATGATGTGGTCTGATTTTGCATGTATATAAAGGCATGATTGAAATAAAGATCTGATCTGTCTGTTGACTCATAAGTCGTTGTTCTTCCTCTATTCCGTTTTGGGACTGGTAGTCGAGGGGCTGACGTGTCTGTACAGTGATTAGTGATTATCAAGGTCATTATATATATATTCCACAAACATAACAGATATTAAGGCACTTATTTCTGCAAAACTTTATATTCCATTGTGTAAGAGCTAACCTTCCTGTATCATAATGACCATGCCTGTAAACTAGCGTGAATTCTGTACTAAATTTCAGAATAATAATCTAATCTAAAGTCTCAACCAACGAAAGGTAATCCTAGTAAAATGAGAGAAACTTATTACATATCTCAGGATACAAATATATCACCACTTGACACCCCCCTTAAGTGGTAAATTAAGAGCAACCGATGTTGTTTGAACTAATGTTTCCAAAATGAACATCATGTAACAGTGAATGCCTTCCTATGGATGCTAATAAGTACATGCGTACTATTAATCTCACTCCAGGTTGTTCTTATGCACAGAAACTAATCTCAGATCCGTTTAAACGACTCAAATATGGGTATTTTAAGCCAACTATGGCTCAGTTCTTAAAGGGTGATTCCAAAAAGATGACATAACTAAACCTTAATTTAAAACTAAACAATTTCAAGTAACCCCACAACAAATTCTGGTCGGGTCTAATAATCACACGTAGGCTAAAGATCATACTCTGACCAGACAAAACCCTAGGGTTATATTAGCCCCCGTAAATAAACATTTTGCTCTAGCTTGCAGCAAACTCATGGGTACTCAAGACAATAAAAAATGATAAGTCCCAGTAAGCATTTTATTATTATTATTGTGACGTTGCTCTTATCCTATACTACTGTTTAAGGCATTAACTGTTGTTATATCATTTCTCATTTATGAATTATAGTTAATTGACTGCATATACGTTACCCCAGTTCACACTCACTATTACTGTTATTTTGTATTAATGTCAGTTTTCTAATTGGTTTATGATGTGGTCTGATTTTGCATGTATATAAAGGCATGATTGAAATAAAGATCTGATCTGTCTGTTGACTCATAAGTCGTTGTTCTTCCTCTATTCCGTTTTGGGACTGGTAGTCGAGGGGCTGACGTGTCTGTACAGTGATTAGTGATTATCAAGGTCATTATATATATATTCCACAAACATAACAGATATTAAGGCACTTATTTCTGCAAAACTTTATATTCCATTGTGTAAGAGCTAACCTTCCTGTATCATAATGACCATGCCTGTAAACTAGCGTGAATTCTGTACTAAATTTCAGAATAATAATCTAATCTAAAGTCTCAACCAACGAAAGGTAATCCTAGTAAAATGAGAGAAACTTATTACATATCTCAGGATACAAATATATCACCACTTGACACCCCCCTTAAGTGGTAAATTAAGAGCAACCGATGTTGTTTGAACTAATGTTTCCAAAATGAACATCATGTAACAGTGAATGCCTTCCTATGGATGCTAATAAGTACATGCGTACTATTAATCTCACTCCAGGTTGTTCTTATGCACAGAAACTAATCTCAGATCCGTTTAAACGACTCAAATATGGGTATTTTAAGCCAACTATGGCTCAGTTCTTAAAGGGTGATTCCAAAAAGATGACATAACTAAACCTTAATTTAAAACTAAACAATTTCAAGTAACCCCACAACAAATTCTGGTCGGGTCTAATAATCACACGTAGGCTAAAGATCATACTCTGACCAGACAAAACCCTAGGGTTATATTAGCCCCCGTAAATAAACATTTTGCTCTAGCTTGCAGCAAACTCATGGGTACTCAAGACAATAAAAAATGATAAGTCCCAGTCTACTCAACGTTTAGAAATAAAACGTGACATAAAGGATGAAAGACGATAGAGTAGAGGACATGTATACTTGTGCCCTCTGAAATTTAACAATCAACATATCGAGAGTCGGTTCCTCACTCCTAATCCAGTACAACATTCTCTTTACTATAGAAATTGCACTTGGGAAAATAGGACAAGACACTTTAAAGCATTAACCCAGCCACCATTTGTAAACTCCCTTAATGCACATGCGCAAAACAACACGCTTGCACCATTTCTAAACTCTTCTTATAGCGACACAAATAAGAACGGTTTCAACGCTAATTATGTAAATCCTGATTTTCATCAATATCAATAACATAATAGACGAAGATCAATTTTTTCCCGGATACAGGACATAGTAGCACTACTAACAAAACAACTGGTCAACATCATTTCCAACCACATGTTATATGCAACCTCCTTAATCCTATACAACCTCAGTCAGTTAAAATTCCCACTCTATTCCTCAGGGCTAACAAGTTTGAATACACTTAACAGCTCGTATAATAAATCCAGCCGTAACCCTAAATCCAATATGAGCTGTCCGAAAACCAAAAATCACCCATATTTCTTTAAAACTGCACCCCTGATATTAACTATGGTTCATATATGAATGATACCCATTGTCAGTTTTACTTATATAGTCCCGAATTCACATTATGTCTAATAAATGCTAGGTTGTTATGTAACGAAATGACTGACTTAATCATGCTAGCGTCACTCTGCGAACCGTCGCTCATCATGATTACTAAGGCATGAACTAATTCAAGCATGCCTGATATAAATATATATCTCTTGATAATTACTACCTATACCGTAGTGATAAATTACACTGACGTGGTGGAGGTTGTATAATATATTTTAATTCAAAGCTGAACTCGCTTCTGTGTGATATTTCAGGGCTAAATGTAACACAAGATTCCGTGTGGGTTGTCCCGAAGCCTACAAGGTCTACATTAATCCTATCCGGTTGCGTGTACTACTCTCTCAACGCCCCGTTAAGGAAAATAAATTTACTAACAAAAATTTTCGTATTAGCAACCTCTCTACTCTTCACTAGCAAGCTTATTTGTGGAGATCTTAACATGCCCACAATCTCATAGTCCCCACCAAAGCACCAAAATCTACCATCCGTTTATCAAATGTTTAGAATAATATAGTTGGGCTCATTACATTAGTGACCCCACTAAACTCCAAAATATCTCAGACTTAGTTTTCACAAACGGCCTGTCCCCTTACGCTCTGCATAAGGGAAAAAATTCCCTGGTAGCCACCATAACATTATTATGAGGCTTTGATTTAAAGTTCACAACAACTAAGGATCAAACAACTTCACTCAGTCGGCACTTTCACAGTGGTGACTGGATGAAGTCCCGAAATTCTATCGGTAGTCTCAATCGGAAATGCTACTTTTCTGAAAGCAACGCTAACAAATCGATCGATATTCTCTACCATAAAATAAATGATACCTTAGATAAGATTGTACAATTAAGTCGTCCAAAACCAAAAATTTCCAAAGATTTGTTCATTTCAACGAATATACGAAGACGCCTCCGAAAACATGCTTTTCAATTTCATAAATCTAGAAGCTTTTTATTGCAAGACACAATGGGAGAAATATATGTAATGACTGTAGAGATAAGCATGGAATAGCCATTGTACAAACAAAACAGGCTATTATAAACAAAAATCCCTTTCCTCTCCTAAAATTTTTTAGAAACAAAATTAAGAGTTCTAATATAAAAAGTGGAATCCTCTTTATTAGTGTAAATCAAATATACGACAACCCTAAACTCATTGCTGGATTATTTAGTGAACACTCTAGTACATCACTAACGAACATAACATTTTAAGATGAATACAAATCCACCATAACGCCATCATGTGAACTCACAAATGTAATCCTCAATAGACAAAATATTGATGATACAATAAAGACGCTAATATACTCAAAATCCGAAGGGCCTGATGGTATCCCAGCAAGCATGTTAAGAAGAGAGAACGAAAACTTCCACCTACTACTTCTTAAAATGTTTACAATATCACTCTCCACTGCGCGCTACCAATCAACCTCGAAAAATACATACATTAATCCTTATAATCAAAAGTTGACCGGTTGCAAATGTTGAACACTACTGACCAATTAACCTAACGTCTGTTATTTTTAGAGTAATAGAAAAAGTAGTTATGGTTGAAATTTCTCATTATCTCCGGAAACAGAATTTGATCTCTGTCTCACAAAATGGGCTTCCAGAAACGAGGTCATGTAACACGTGCCTATCAGACTATTTTAACGAAATAACCACTCAACGCGACAAAAGAGTGGTAGTATCGACCGTTTTTCTCGACTTCAAGAAAGCTTTTGATATAGTCTCACATGACAAACTTCTCCATAAACTAAAGTCGTTTGGAATTAAAGACCCATTACACTCTTGGCTCAGCTCATTTATCACAGGAAGGAGCCAGATAGTTGAATATATAATGACCACCTCTCTTCACCCAAACTTATTGCCAGTGGATTTGTTCAGGGCAAAGTCCTAGGTCCTCTTCTCTTTCCCATGTATATAAACGATATATATAAAGTCATACATTTTGACAGACCATACGTGCATGAGGAAAATTGTGTAAAGCATTAAATCTAATACATCTAATGAAGTCACATTTGACATCCAAAAATACCTAGACAACCTATCGATCTGGAACCAGAAATGGCAACTACTATTCAACCACAGCATGTGTGGAATTATGCAGTTCGGAAAATATGATGTTCAACAAGAACTCTATCAGAGTGAATATAAAATCCAAACACTGGGCTACATGTATAACTTGGGCATATGCTAAAGCAAGAGCCTTAAGTTTACTAAGCATGTGTCATCAATCATATCCGAGTCGAGACGACGAATAAGCTTTAATCTTCAGAATTTTTATATCGGGGAAGCCAAGCTTGCAATATACACGATGTATGTCCTACCCTAGAATACTGCTCGTTTGTCATCTCCAGTATGAATTACACAGATACCATACGATTTGAAAATCTCAAGAGAACTTTCACCCGATGATTACTGGAGTATAACTGTAACATAACTAACAAACAAAAATGTAGGTTGCTTTCTCTAGAACCCCTATGAAGACGCCGTCTATAAACCAACCTTAATTTTTTCCATAAAATAATTCACGATCTCCCTTTTTCAACCTCTTCTCCCTTCTGAAAGACCGCATCCCAATATAACCTAAGGAATCTGGCTGGAACACTGTATACCAAAAATGCAAATACCAATCGTGAAATAATCTTTTTATGACACTCTACACTTGACGATGGAATAGGTTACCTCTTTCTATTTACTACCCAAAACGATTTCTTCACAACGCTTATTGTAAATAAGTAGTATGTGACCTCAATAAAATAAAATGTGGCAACGTTTTTGAACTTCTGTGTTTGATTTCAGGTTACACCTCATGGTAGTAACTTAGTTTCTATAAACTTTTAATTTGTACTATTGTATTTGAATTAACAGTTATTATATATCGCTTTATTTAGTTTTGGCGGGAGTATTATTTAACGATGTTTAGAACTCGCTACAAATTAGATAAGAATAACATCACCTGCAACATTGATGCCTACTACCTCTCGTGAAGCAGAGGCGGCCGACCAACATCCTTCAACCAGTTCTGCATTAAATAATCCTTCTCACTTCGTCCCAACTGCTGCTCATTCCTTTCGCGCCTACCGTCAATTATCTGCTTAAGGTGTTCATTGATCTTTCTCTCTTCCCTTGTCTTCGAGGATTCCATGTTTGTACCTGTCTTATGATGCAGCACCGTAGCAAATCTGAGGCGCAGTTATTGCTAGTTTAAATATAAACTCAATTAACATAAATGCGTCACTCTATAATATGACTAAATATTTTGATTTTGGTGCAAGCGCATTACTGCTTTTACGGTTCTCCCTTTGTAAGAAAAACACAAAGTTTATTCCATTAGTAGTCCTCTTTCCAAGCTGCAAGATTCCCGCAAGACCCAATAATGGAGAAATATACTGTTTGTAGATGTCTGTAATCATCTGGTACATAAACCAAGTACATTTTAATCTAACAAACTGGAATATACTTGGAAGAATTGAAAAATTGCGGTATTATGCACTATTTTTAAATTTCATCTTTGACATCAGTACACCACGTGGGAAATGAGGATAGGTCAAAATCGGTGTTCTGGAGCTAAATATAGGAAATGTCAAACTGATAAAATTTACATTAAATCAGTTGTAAGGAAGTTCATAGTTATTTACTTGCTACTTAGATTCCCAAGATTTCAGATTCCTATCGTTTCTCGATTGTTTTCTTTACCGGTCCTCTGAAAAACAAATCAGACAAAGTCTATACTAGGTAGTCTGTTGGATATGACATGTATGAAAGCCTCAGTGTTCACTGAATTAGCTTGGTTAGCAAATGCTATCAAAGCGCTATTTCAGATATGGAAACTTGTTACAGATTAAAACAAAATATATGACGATGATCACTATACAAGAAAATCTAATTATGCCGACATTAAAACGTTCTGTCAACGCTATCTCTGTGGTAGACGAAACGAAAGTCTGTAAAAGTTAGGGGCAGAGAAGTTATTGGAGAATTTCGATGTTGTTAGTCAGAAGCCTGGACTGAACAAGCATCCCGTTAGTTCAAAGTCTTATGGTAGCCCACTATATTTAACAGAGCCAGTCAGTCAATAACCACGTGCATGCTTATAGATTCAAATTACTTAATCAGACACCAATGCTTTAGTGGTGAAGTGATTTCCAAGGTAGGTGGTGTGGTCAATGTACATTATGGTTGTAACTGAACAGTGTCAAATGGATACTTCAGCTTCATGGAGTCTCCTTCGTATCAGCAGTTTTGGTGTTTTTGCCCATCATGCATAATCAGCTAGACGACCCACAAAAATGACCAGAAACACTAAACTATTCCCTAAATTCCATCATCAGCATAAATAGTTTAACTGCAATAGATGTACCAGGACTGGAAATAGAAACTGATTTAAGAAAATAAGATAACGATATATGCCCTCTGTCTAACCCATATAAACACATATGGTGAGCAGAACTGAACAGACCACCCAGTAAACCAGAAATAACGACAGTTGTCATAATGTGGGCACTATCACTGTAGCAGTCCAAAGTTCGGATATTATTCAGAAACCCCTTACATTTTCCAACCCTCCAGTATTTGGTAGTGCCCTACAAGACATCAGGGAACTATCAGATTAAGCTCAGTGGGGGGGGGGAGATCACTATAAGATCCTAGGGGTTGACACTACTAAAGTCATTTGGAGGATCATACGATTACCACAAACAGCAACTGTTAAACGATCTTCACATATGTGGCTAAGGCCTGATAAACCATAGTCAGAACGGAAGATAGTCAGAAACCAAGTTCACAGAGCAGCTGACCTGGTGAATAAAGTTGTTCAAAGGGTCTCTATGCTACGCTGTAGAAGCCTAGATAAGAGTTACGGCCACGGGATAATACAGTGGAAATGATTATCAAAGCATATTGACGCTATCGGTATCTTGGCAGCTGGCACATTAAGACTACCTAGATTCACACATCCCGAGCATCTGAAAAAGTGAAAGATCGCCACTTCTTCATTAGGCTAAGTAACAAAGGCGAGGGATGACTGGTCATCCTGAGCTCATCTAGCAAACAGAGTAAAATCAGTGACGTTGGTTTCCATACTATCCAGAGTCATACAAGGCTCAATCAATGACCTTTCATAAGTCTCAACACGGTTTTCCTAAGGGCAGATATGTATCTTCAGCCTTCTTATAGAGTAGAACACCTGGGCAAACTACTATGAAACTAATATGTCCGTACACACTATAGTCGTAGACTTTATAAAGGCCTTCAATACTGTGCCACACACAGTACTTATTAAGAAAGTAGTAATTATAAAATTGAAGAATCTCTGTATCATAACAAGAACTACTGTTTGCGACTCAAAGTGGGGAAAAGATGTACTAACCTTCCTATACCGGCAAGTATCTATCAATCTTCATAGTACTTAAATAATATCTTCTTTTTTCCTTTACTACGTATATGCATACACTACCTCTCAGTGATCAAACATTTCCCGGCCTAGTGTCAGACTACCATTAGCCACATCAACTTCCATGGCCTATGAATGCTCAAAAAATAGTGTAAAATAAAAGAATATTATTAAAATTAAGGTCTTCCACAGCCATACGACAGTCAAACCTCACTGTATTTACTTTTAAATAACCAAGAACCAACGTCAAAACATGGATATACAAGCGTAAAGAAATCACGTCCTTTATATCAGCCCGTCAAAAATATATTGAATATATTGGATCTTGGCTCTTGGCTCTCTGACAGCGAAGCTGAAACTGAGTAGTTCAAGGTCGTTGGTTCTAACGTTAGTTGCCAAATTCTCAATATTAAGGTGCTTAATGAGGTGTGCTAGACACCCTAAACATTGTGTAAGCAAGCTCTTATATTTGCGCCTTATTTTAAAAATATTTTTCAAATTAAAATTAGAATGACATGATATATAGCATGAAAACGCACGTACGTAAGAAGCACGTGTATGAAGATGTAGCGGAGCTATTCGTTTTTCATCCATTTCTGTAGGTGAGACATAGTCCTTCGTCATCTATATAGCTGATGCGCCAGCGGCAATTTTATCCTAAGATGAATAAATGTTTTCCTCCTACTTAAAGGGAATCCAATTCCATTCCGTCTAAAGACTCAGTTTTCCTTCATAAGTTTCACTCCTTTTCTTCTGAGCTATTGATTAAAGCAATATTTGTTAAGGCAGACACCGCTTGCTTATGAATCTGTGGCAACTTCTTGTAAACAGCAATGTAGCAAGTACCGTACTGCGCACTACTGTGAACACTCCTACCAGTAAACAAGTATCTTTTGTCCCAGACATCCAACGTTTTGTCAATGCCTTTAATTAACAGCTAGCTTTCTGGTATTACTATATGGTTCTTAGTTCACTACCTACCGATCAAAGGATACTTAGGAGTATATACAACAAGTATTTCTAGTGCATATAAATTGTAGCTGGTTATAAAACCCGGAGGGAGTATTTAGTTTTGTTCGGGACCCGTTATATGGCTGTACACGCATCGTACTACTAACTTGTTTTTTGATGGTTTGTGTTTTTCTGTTGACGTTAAAGAAGGCAGCTAACTGGTAATATCAAGTAAACCACTCTCAAAATGCTACTTCCTGGTCTAAATGCTAACGACAGAAACTCGTACAACTGAATATAATTTCCCTATGACAGTTTTTTCGATCCCAATAACGAGTATCACATGTTTCTGAATTTTTTTTGTCTCATCAAAAGTTACGACCTCAGACTATTTCATCTGAGTAATGTATCCTTTTGGTTTAGTTGTTATGTACTACTAGCCCACCAAGTTCTATGTCGTGATCATTTTATTCTAGTCAGTCGATAAATAAAAACATAAATATTAACTTGCGACTTTGATTCTTCTTTACTAAACCCGATACAAGTGATTAAAACACTTATTGAATGATCATTCAGATTCATTACTTCTTTGGCCTGCTTAAGTTTTTCACTTGAAGTCTAATCATGCTCACCTCATATTTTGATGACACTGCAACTTTGTAAAAATAGTAGCATATCTGGGATTAGACTTACACACCAGACTAGGACTGTTTATTTCTACAATCAAAGATGTCAAAATTCCAAGTTGTTGAGATGTATTTTTTACTGTTGAATAAATTTACCAATGTATTATGTGACGTGATTTTTGTTAACTTTTAAATTTTTTTAGTGTTCTGCTTTAACTAAACTTTGGGTTTGGGTAATTTAAGTCACCCGACAATTTTTGGAATGCTTAATTTATCAGAAGTTGCAGATCCATCTATAGATATTACAGATGAGGATCGGAGAAGAGCTGAAGATGCTTTTTTGGCATATGATGAATACACCAAACGAGTGTATGAAAAACCAAAGTAAGTTCAACATAATAGCTTTCGAATAGTTGTAAATTGTAGATCTTCCCGTCCACTCGTGATAATACTGTTTTGACCATATTGGGATTCTTCTTAATCACTTCTCTTGGAATTTTCGAGTTTAACATTTCATTCTCCAACACCTCAGATACGTACGCGAGGATTTGCGTTTATTGATAAATGCGAATCCTTGTTCTTATGGCAAAACGAAAAGCGTCGTACTAAAAATCCTTCTTGTTTTTATTCAGCTTTTCTTTGGCTTGAATAAAATTGTTGACTATTCTGATATTGTGAATATTATGTCAAGGTAAAAAGTCAGTCATTAATAACGTAGAATCTGACATGTATGCCCATAAATTCAATTTGTCATAGCACGTTAGCAAGACGAAATCAAATTTACGAAATTAACACAACAATATGATTCGATATGAATAAAAGAAGGCGTTTGTACGAGAGGGTAATGCAACGTAAGATCTAGAAAAACGTGAGAGCTGAATATACTTGTATCACAGTATGCCCCAATCATTTTTATTTGTAACACCATTCATACTTTCAACCATCGAATAACGAACGCTAACTTTAGTCCTGTTCTAATACAGGAGAAACAATTTTATGCTGACAGAAAATAATTCATGATAGTCGCTTGGCATTTTTCTCTTACCCAGAATACGACATAAATAGACACATAAAAACTGTCGATTACATAGCTTAAATGCCAGCTAATGATTCCAATTCACCAATCTGTTTTAGTAAAATGTTAATTTACATTCTACTTATTACTCCACTTTCCTTACAGGTTTTATTTCCGTCTCTGTTACAAAATATAATAAATTGGATATGTAATTTACTATATTACTCTTCATATTGTTTCAGTCAATTGGAAGCCATAATTCTGTGGTTTATTTTTTATTTCTTAGGAGACCACAACCTAAACACACTGGAATCAGAAATGTTTTGATTACGTCAGCATTGCCGTATGTAAATAATGTACCTCATTTAGGGAACATGATTGGATCGACTTTGAGTGCAAGTGTATTCGCCCTGTATTGTGACTTGGCTGGACACAATGTGTTATCTATTTGTGGCACGGATGAATATGGGACTGCAACTGAAGCAAAAGCAGTCTCGGAAAATATGACTCCACGTGAGATCTGTGATAAATATTTTAAATTGCATTGTGAAATATATAAATGGTTTCAAATCGAATTCGACTATTTTGGACGAACTACTACAACTAAGCATACAGAGTAAGTTCCCTAAAAAATCTGTTTAAATGAACTTAGTTATATTTTGAAATTGATTCTTGTTACGTTAAGACTTAGTATTACAGATTTGGATTTGATTGTCGAAGTTCACTAAATTCTACTACTGAAACAATAGCTGTGATCAATTCATCAGCTGATTGAAATATTTAGGTATGACGATCTAACTTTGTCATCCAAATAACATGCAATATTTATGTATTTCGATCAACTCGCTTTATAATTGCCTAATGTATTCAACACTACAGGCTTTTCAAGAGACAAATTGTTAATTTGTATCTATTTTTGCATTCTGTTGTATTCAGTAATATTTTTGCACTTCATTTTATTGATCCAAGTGTGTATTGAGTCAGTTTTCAGGAAAATGTATCATTTATCTATACTGTTTGCCTTCCATTACCTTTCTTTATTGTCCTCTTGGTTTTCTGCCGTTCTTGCTGTCATCCTTCCTAAACTACTTTCAGTTAGTATTACATGTGCACCGATAATTGAGGGTTTGAGGTCACAACTGTCTTGACTATCACTACTTTATGCTAACTCAGAGAACATACCTCACTTTGAATCTCCTGAATTCAGTCCTACGAGTGATCGTGCCCCCACACTTTTACTTAGAATCTAAGTATGATCCTATACTTAATGTCATCTAAGAAATGTAGTAATCTTTTTCTGCTCACAATTTGCATATCTGGAGATTGGTTATTGATCTCTCTGGATATCACATCAAAAAATTAACAGTGAGTTGTACTTCGGGTTTAGACTAATTAATAATCACTTTTACTCATGTCACTTAGATGAGACCATTAACTTAACAAGATTGGGATGAACTTTCTTCTTTTCGCAGCTTTTGCTTGCCTCTCTGTAACACAGTTCGAATGGAACGGACAATGAGTTTTAAATTTTTACGGATAGTTATACAGTTAAATGTTTAATCACTAAGACAATCAACTTTTATTTCCACTTTAACAGACTAGACTAAATGAAGGTACTACCTTGTTAAATAGGGTAACTATATACTGACCGATTTCTAAGGCAATTTCTTGTAAATCTTGGTAAAGTAAGAAAATATACAAATACTTACAAACCGTGTGCATTTTCAGCCTTATGAATATTACTAAATAGTAAGCGTACAGATTACAAACTCTATCTGGAACAATCGTGTAAACTGTCAGGCAATTAGTTTGTGCTTATTTAACTTTTAGATATCTACACGATGCACCTTCAATCACTCTCTACTTCGTGATAACTCATGATTACCCGATTATTCAAATCACTATCCTTTCAGCTCACTTACCGACCCTAATCAATTGGCTATTCGGGCAGCTAATAATCTTGCTAAAAAAACGCTAACCAAAAAAAACGTATGTGACTTTTCGGCATTAGATTTTCGACACCTTTTCTAAAGTTTTGAAATCTATTAAAGTCCACGTATAAGTCGCTCAATTATATTTAGAATTCAATTATTCGTGTTATACTAATTTAAACTGTCACTACCTGCAAATGACATTTTCATATTTCATTTTTTTGTAGAATCGTTCAAGAATTGTTTAAACGTTTATGGGATAAGGGTTTTATCTCTGAAGATTCCGTTGAACAGTTGTATTGTGAAAAATGCGTCAAGTAGGACTTTTATTTCATGTTTCTTTACTATAATAAATTCAAAATAGTAATAATTTTGAACAATAAAACGACGTTTTACCTTCTATGTTAAGTAATGTACGTAGAAAACAACTCAGCCATTTTGTTTACTTTAATGCAAATACCAATGTTGTCCGTCCCCAAATCATAGATTTGGTTCACCAGAAAAATGCACAATGATGTTGAGTTACTTAAAATAAGATCTAAATTACAATTGGATCGATGGAATATAATCAGCTTTTAAAGCTAGTCAGTGCATTGGTTAACACTCAACGATCACGAATAGTAAAACTTGATTACATCTATTGTTTTCTTTTCTTTCGGCTACTAATTATGAGTGTTTCACTTATTGCATAAGATTTTTCAAAAGTAACCCCTAATTTCCCAATAAGTAGTATTTAACTGTCGACAATTACCCGTGCAAGTCCGGAAACATTCACTCGTATGTTTACAGAAAATGGAATACTGTAGTTTTGCTCGACAATAACTGAAAAAGTATTTGATGCAGTGATCAACTAAATAGTCACCTTACCAATTTATGACCAGTTAGAATGCGATTTTAAGACTTCTACTTGTCAAAATCTCTTTGATATCAAGCTTTAACCCAATGGATAGAGACGTTTTGTTTGTGTACTTTGCAATTATTCTAGTAACTAAGACTATCTTATGTGGCATTTAACTATCAGTTATTCACTCATCTTCCCCAATTCAGGTCTGTTTGAACTAGTTACCTAATTTAGTCATGCAAATGTTTTTGTATTCGAGTGTTTTAGCTGCTCTTTATTGTGTACGGGCTACTGATATTGCGTGGCTACGAACATCGAAGTAAGTTGAGTTAGTAGGTTCCAAACTGCGACCAGCTAATTAGAAGTCTATTGCTTTAGCCATTAAATTCCTCGAAATTGAATCAAGACGAGAAAAATTGCTAACTAGTGTACAGTGGAGTTGAGTATAACGCTACCTAATTAAAGTTGGATCGTAACTTGACTAGCAGTTGAGTCTCAGACTTCATTTGTTGAAATATTGATACCATAACATAGATGCGGCTGGTTTAAATTCAATCAACCTTTATTTCCTTTCAAGAATATGTTTGTCAACCATGTTAATTATGAACATTTATGACTGATTTACTCTTTCTATTATTCCACTGTACAGTAAAATAATAACATGATAATCTTGATTTAATTATAAAGATTTCTCGCAGATCGTTTCGTGGAAGGAGTTTGCCCGTTGTGTAAATACAATGATGCACGAGGCGATCAATGTGATAAGTGTGGGCGCCTTATGAATGCTATTGAATTAATTGAACCACGTTGCAAGACATGCTGTCAAAAGCCGGTGGTGCGTTCTTCTCGTCATCTATTTCTTGATCTTCCAAAGGTAACGTTATTACTCATTACTAAAATAAAATGTGTGGGTATTTCAAACATTAACATTACTATAGTTTATGCTAATCATGCCTGATAATTCGTCTAAGTGTATCTTACTATTCTGTGTAAAATTCAGTCAGTAGTTAAAGCACTCGAGTATTTACTCGTCGGGTGTCAGACACGAACACTACTCCACCTGAATCGGTGGATGGTTAAACTTTTCAATTAGTTCTTTACTGGATTACATTAATTGATTGATCACTTACTTTCAGATCGAAGACAAATTGAATACATTTGTTGAGCAACGTATTAACGATCCTTCCTGTTTTTGGACTTCAAATGCTTGTACTATATCAAATTCATGGTTAAGAGATGGCTTAAAGCCAAGATGTATTACACGTGATTTACACTGGGGTGTACCAGTTCCATTAGAAGCTTATAAAGAAAAGGTAATTGATTAGTATATATTTACATACTATTAAGCTTTTTGTTTGTTCCAGATTGATGTTTTTGTTACATTGTAGATTGTCTGTGGCTAGATAAATAGTGAAACCGCGAAACACTGAATGGCTGTTTTATCCTTGTGTAGAACTCAGATTTGGCTATCTACAGCCTCACTTGGTGTCGAATCCAAGACCCCTAGATCTCACACATATAGTTTGATATTGAAACTATTGAGTTATAATTAATTGGTTTACATTTATGTCCTTAGTTCGCGATATTGGGTGGGTATAATCAAATACGATGAATGGGTAACCATCCCACTGATCACAACTTTTCACTAGAATTTCCTGAATAACTTCCTGAAATCATTCTAGAGTAGTTTTCATTGTGTCTAGCTACAATTATTGCTTGATGTAAATTATCAAACTTAAGAATCTTCACACAACCTCCTAGACTTATTATTTTGCTATTAATACATTTTATTGCTAATATGTATCTATCTTATTCTTTATTATTATAAATCCTATTATTATGTCAAATTAGTATTATGTTTAATTCAAGGACTTTCATACAATTCAAGATTTCGATTGCTTTTTATCAGGAAACATGTACCATAGATTTTGGAATTTCTTAGTACCATGTGTTTGTTGATGTTAGCAAATTTTTAATCTCTAAACAATGCATTCTGTGACTTGATGTTTTATGAGACATCAATACAATAATGTGGCAGTTCTCAAGTATTTATTATGATTAATCTGAGTAAAACGGAAATGTGAGATAGTTTCATAGGCATGTCATTGTAATTAAAAGAATTATATCTGGTTGTGTATGCAGTAGGTCAGTAGATTAAACATTTACTTACGGTCAGGAAATAGCTGGTTCGAACCACGTTTCACGTACTTCGAGTTAGGCACGTATATAGTTTACAACTCAAAGCCACTTATATAAGCCTTTACTTGTTAAATGAATTAGTTATCTTGTATTATATATTGGGTTATTTAATTTCTACTTTCATTTCCAAGGTGTTTTATGTTTGGTTTGATGCTCCTATTGGATACTTATCGATCACGGCGAATTATACAAAACATTGGCAACAATGGTGGCAACCATCTAGTGATGACGATGTTGAAATTGAATTATTTCAATTTATGGCAAAAGATAATGTTCCTTTTCATGCGATTATATTTCCTGCATGTTTATTAGCAGCTGATGCTGGTCACACTCTTGTAAAACATTTATTATCTACAGGTATAACTTTCCTGTTTTAACCAATCTGTTTGTTGACCATATATATATATATATATATATATATATATATATATATATAAACTGTTTGTGATTAATATTTACCTTGTTAGTGATAAACTCAATAGTCTTTTGACTTTTAGTTTTTATTAACTTGATAATTTAGCACATATTCATGTACTTGGCTTCAAATCACATTGTAAATGTGACGACTAGTGCTACTGCTTGGTTAACCAAATTTTAGACTGATAATTACAAATCAGTTTTATTTGAACATTTATTGTAATACTCAGGTACTATTTCTGTATTAGTGTTAATCAACATTTGCGTTGCTTGATCACTGAGAGATAACTAGTGTCATGTAATTCGTAGTTGTTGTTCGAATTTTATCTATGATATTGCGAGATGACCGCTATTTTAAGTGACTGGACATCACCTAGAATATGTTTTGGTGTTAGATGATTGCGAATAGTCTGTAAGAAATATTGCGCGACTCATACTTCGTATTTGATGACACTTAACATCAAGGCGAACTTACAATCTTGAGAGGTTTAATGTTGTCTATTAGTTTTCAAGCCGTGTTGGTCTACTCTGTAAGCTGAAACGTCACCACTGAGCTCTTCGGATTCCGACTGACCTATATATATATATATATATATATATTGTTTTGTTTTCTCTGATATGCAAGTTTCCATCTCAGTATCTTATAAATCTATTGGTGTAGAGACTACGTAGTAGTTAGATGCTTGGTTTGCATTTTCTGAGTCGCTGTTTTAAGCGTCATTCCTCACTTATGTTTGGATCACTATAAGTGTGACTAGGAATTACATGCACACCCACGAAATTTCATTAATAAACAATTAAAATCAAAAGTCGTCATAACTACTTCTACCGCTACTACTATTTCGCAATGTCTATATTCATTACATTCAGAGTATATGAATTATGAAAATACTAAATTTTCAAAAAGTCGTGGAATTGGTGTGTTTGGTGATGATGCAATAAAATCCGGTGTTGTATCGGACGTTTGGCGATTTTATTTACTTTATCGCAGACCAGAATCGCAGGTTTGTCTTATTTTTTTTATTTATAGTGGTCGAAATAGTGATTGCTTTGAGGGTCGTGAGCATTTTTTAATAAAACAATTCAACGTAAGCTATCGATTAGTAAATGGTTCTTCATTTAATTTTCAGTTCATTGTAAAGAGTCGTTTCAATATTATACAAGTTTATACTGGGTTGTGTGTCAGCTATTCACGTACAATTAAGAATCTGACACATACCCATAAGTACAAGGTGCCATACCACATTATCACGGCCAGATCAAATTTACGAAATTAACACGACAATATAACTCAATATGAATGAACGGAGAGGACGTTTGCACGAGAAGATAATGCAACATAAGATCTAGAAAAAAACATAAGTAGTGAATACACTGGCGTTACACTGACGGACTCTAAGACATTACCCACTGTCTGCATCCCTTGGTTACGGCATTCACGTGGATCCCAACCAGGTAGTCTGCATCTACCGACACGGCTCAGACCAGCAGTGAGAGACTTCATGGACTGATTTCATTACTTTGGCTTGATCACCCTTATATTTCTGCCATCCTGCTCCTATCCCGTCGAACATCGAGTGACGGGACAGATGGTAGTCGGGCATATACAACACATGTCCAAACCATTTCAGTCGGTGAAAGTTTGCTACCTCCTCGGCTGATTCGCAGTTTTTTCCTAGTACTCTGTCTAACATCAATATTAGTTATTCAATCATTCCACGATATACGATTGGTACTAGGAAGATTTCCGTGATTGGAAACCTGGAGCCTACGTATATCTTTCATTTTCATGGCCCATATTTCGTATCCATAGGTTAAAACGGAGCGGACTGCAGTGAATTACACTTGGCCTGTTGATGAGAGGCGTATATTTCACTCACTCCACAAGTAACATCAGTTGGTGAAAGCCGTACAAACTTGATGAATCCAGATTAAGAGTTCATTAAACACCGACCCACTCCGGAGTGATCAAACTTCCGAGATAAGTAAATTGATTATATATTCACAGAATTTAGGACAAAGTGTATTCCAAAGTTTCAGTATGTATGTTTTTTGTGAATCCAGGTTAGCTACTTAAGGCTGTCCAACTTACTGAAAATTTCGATATATTTGTGTGGAAATTTAATTATGTGTCAATATGATCAGTTTACAGTTAGATTGTTTCGCTGAGAATCGCTTTTGTAGATACTAATTGTTTAAATATACAATTACCATAAAAAAATATTTCAAGATGAGGGGTAGTAGTATCTTGAATATGTCACTTAGTGATATTGTTCAAAGTCTGTCACAATAGCACTAATATATTCACTGTGTATCCTTCTGGATCTAAAATTCCCTTATTATTCTTTCATACGCACCTTTATCATTTAATTTGTATTGTGACTGGCAAGTGGAATCCAGGACGCGCGTTTCGTCCTATTTGGGACTCATCGGCTGGATGTACCTGCATCCCAATGTTAATGTTCACAGTGGGATTCGAACTCAGTCCGGTACATGTCATACGCCACCGCGTACACCACTAGACTACTGAGTCCAGACAGTCATGTTTGTGCAATGGGCGAATTGGTAGTAGGATGAATTTGTATATTCCCATTGATTTGTTATAGACTGAAGCTGGTCAGTCACTTCTGAATAATCGCTATATCGAGGCAATCCGCGCAGGATGCACATATAGCAACAGTGACTGACCAGCTTCAGTCTATAACAAATCAATGGGAATATACAAATTCATCCTAATACACACCTTTACTTTATCCTTCCCTATTGTATTCTATTGTTTTGTTTTTGTGAATTTGATCTCGTCGTGCTTATGTGGTATGATAACTTGTACCTATGGGCATATACATTAGCTTCTACATCATTCATTACTGACTAAATGATACAGTCTATTGTTGAAATTTCATAGCATATTCTGTATTCGTTTGTATTCATAAGGACTATTTCTAGTTTCATATTTTCTTTTTTTTTACAGGATAGTGATTTTATGTGGGAGGATTTCATGTTGGTAAATAACTCGGAATTGTTAAATAATTTAGGCAATTTCGTTAATCGGTATGTTGATAATTGATTATGCCTTAACAATAATAGTAGCATTGTTAAAATTATGAATAGTAATATATGTAAATTTCTCATAGTTACTTGTTTTAGTGCTACTTATATATAAGGATTATGGTGCACGTTAATGGCGTAGGCGAGACATTCGTTTAATGACGAAAGGACGCGTTTACTGTGCAGCAGTCAGGTCCGTTTTACTTTATGGATGTGAAACATGGCCTTTAAGGATAGAGGATATTCGTAGGCTCCTAGTATTCGATCATAGATGTCTCCGAAACATTGCTCGTGTTTGCTGGGACAACCGAGTAAGCAATGCATGGGTTAGGAATAGAGTACTAGGTAAATACTGTAAGTCTATTGATGAAGTAGTGAATCTTCACCGGCTGAGGTGGTTAAGACATGTGTTACGTATGCCTGACCACCGTCTACCTCGATGAGCAATGTTGTCTGGTGTGGGAGTAGGCTGGAAGAAAGCTAGGGGTGGCCAAACGAAAACATGGCACCAATCCATGAAGTCAGTGACAATTGGGCTGAGCCATGTTAATAAATGTAGACTACCTGGTTGGGGCCCACACGATGATCGTAACAAATGGTTAGAGACTTTAGGTGATATGGCTCAAAATTGATTGCAATGGCGCAGGTGCATCCAGTCCTTGTCTTCCTCCAAATTCTAATTTTTGAGCTTATTATAATTTTCTCTTTACTGAATCACTTTTTATCTCAAATCTCATCTCTGATCTCTATGCCTTTCGATTAGTACTTACTCTGTTACTACCTTCCCCTACTCTGGAATTTGGTCCAACAATTTAATCTTTATCTGCTAATTAAGGCATGGCAACTTGAACTGATGTACGCATGTACCAAGTTCTACGTTGTAACTGACTGGCTGACTGACTGTGCACGTTAATACAATAATCTGCTAGTCGACAACAGATATAATTGCTAATTTACCTTCAGAATCTTATTATCTCACCAAGCAACAGAATATTATATGATTCAATCTATGACTGCCAAAATCATCTCCCAGTGTATACATTTTGAAGCTACATAAAATGTGATTAAATAGTTCAAACTGATTGGTTTAATAATAAAATATATAGTTCAGAAAAGTTTTCTACAAAGCATAGCATTAGCTATCAAAACTTGGAATGTAAAGTTTTATTTTTCTGTAGTCAATCACCTAAAATATTGATTTGTACTTCAGCATCATTCTTAAATGACACTTCTCGTATACCTTATTATTGAGTATTAGGATTGACACTTTCTTTATGATGTTTATTTTTATAGGTCACTGTCTTTTGTATCACGGTTTTTCAATTCAATGATTCCACCAATAACAAAATTAGATCCAGTTGATACAGAATTCTTGGCAAGAATTAATAATCTTTTCGCTACTTATATACGCAATATGGAATCTTGTCACTTTCGAGATGCAATTCGTAGTGTACTAGCCATCTCTCGTCTTGGTAATGGTTACTTTCAAACTAACCAACCATGGGTTACTGTTAAAAAACCAGAAACAAAGTTTGTTTCTACATTTTTACTTAAATATTTTGATATTATCTACCCATGTTGATCTCATCATTATCAATTTAATTTTCTAATTAGTTACCAAAAGCAAATTAGATTTTCCAGTATCTGGTCAATTTATTAGAATCCAAGATGTTGACATTTTTACTACAGTGAATAGTTACTATTTGATTTGAGATGATAATATGTTGGCTGTTGAAACTAACAATAGAAATTTTATCTGTAATTCTAAACCTTTCACGGAAAATATCCTTCCAGTTATTGGTCTATGTAATCTGTAGTACTTCGCTTCCGCTAGTTATGTAGACTTGCTGGGCGACACTTACAACACTTGGATGATCTGGGTCTATTAGATTTCAGAGATTTTAATTTTTGATGATCCTAAACTTATTTATTTAATTACTCGAGTAAGATGTGAATGATATGCTCGTTCATTACAGTAAATGAAGTCTAATCTGTAATCCTATCTTTGTATGTTTTTATTCCAATTTATGCTATTCACATAGTAGATGATGTTTGTTTGTGATTATGCTTCTTAATAAATGTACTACTTGTTTATTTCATCTAGATACTTAGAGAAGTATTCATAGAGTACTCATCAGTAGAAGAGAAGAATATGTGCATAATCTGTTTAGTGTGTTTCCTTCTATACATAGTAGTAGGTTGTTGTATCTTTCTGAGTATTTTTCATTCTTAGAATAATCTAGGTCGAGGAATTTCTTGTTGCAGTTACAAAATGTTTTTAGTGTGTTTGATATCATAAAAAGTATTTCAATTATATAGAAAAGCCTGACTACTTATTTATTGATGTGTCGCATGGTGTAAGCAGTTGATTTTCAACTTTTAAGTCTTAGTTTTCACTTCAGGATCACCTACCACACTAGTAAATTCCGAGATCATTTGTTAATTTAACTTGATATTCTACAACCAGCAACTTATATGATCCTTTTGAATGCATTCTAAAAGTTTTGAGTCATTGAAATTTTCTGACAGATGTTGACATTTTGAAGAATTTATGTTTACTGTATCAATTGACATAGATTTTAAAGTATCATATTCATTAACAATAATCTGAAGGCTGTAATTGAATTAAATAAATATGATAAATGAGGAATTCTCGCATACATATAACTGTATTATTTCACGTTACTTTCAAATGATATTCAGACCACGTTCTGGTATTGTGATAAGCGTTGCTGCAAATGTTGCTTGTCTTCTTGGTGCTATGATTTATCCGTATATGCCTACAGTTGGAAAAAACATTTGGATTGATCAATGTAATCTTCCAGAATGTAAATTAACCCTTGTGCAGATTATTAAAAATGAGTTTACAGTGAAGAGATTGTTACCTGATGGCCATCTCATTGGAAAGGTTAGTTATATTTTAACGCTTCATATTTTCGAAATCATAAGGAATCGTAATTAGGATAGGACTCTATCACCAAATTGTGTCACATTTCAATTCAACAAGAGGAATAAAGAAAGGGGTCTGAGAGTGAAAGGACGAAGACTAAGTAAACAACATTGAAAGATGTGAATGTTAAGAAATTTCAAATTTCTGAGCCACTAAACAGCCCGTTGGCTGCGTACTTGTTCATGTATGTAATTCACTTGGAACAATTGGTTCTCGTTTTTCTCTTTCGCCTCTCTGTTCAACCTTTACATAATAGATGATTATCCTGAGGCAAACCATGTTAGCATTTTGTTGTCTCGGTACTGGATGACCAATTAAAATAATCAACTTCTTAAGCTCTTTTCTTGGTGTTTATCACTTCTGATAAATTTGAAAAGATGTGGAACGTTTTCTATTCTTCTGTCGAAAGTTCTTGTTTGTCTTTATCTTGAAGTTTCTATTGCCTCCTAGTCATATTCTGTACGTGAATTATAAGGTTGCTTAGTGACTGAAATCGCTATGTGAATTATGAAGACTGCGACAAGCAAGAGCCTTATTGACAAGTCACTATCCAAGTATAAGCGTAAGATATTTGTATTTTCTATTTCAACGTTCGCAGATTATTCAACCATTTCTGAGCTAATAGACTGCACGCTTTAATAAGTTATTTCTACCAATGATACCCAGTCGGACTCATAATATAACCCATAGAATAACACGTCTATCAGTTTCTTCTACAAGTCTAAAGTGATTGCAAATTAATCCTTAATGATATTTCTTTCTCTGCTGCGTTAACGTGTAACCATCGTATTTCATAACCAGCTGATTACTTATTTACTGGTATGCATTCCATATAAATTCAATAAGAAGACTTTTCACAGAATTTTTCTGCATTGGTTCAGTAAACTGTCTGTTGCGTTATTATAATCAATACAATATCATTTGTCATTGATTGCAATTATTCTCTCAAGTGTGTACACTTGTTATCCGCACACCTATATTTTCAGCTGGTCGATAAAAAGATAATCCTTTAGTGTCGCAATTTTTTATGATGCCTGGAGTATTTTATTTATAACTGGTAGCCACGTAGTTTATATTAATGTATTTATCAACATCAGCTAACAACTTTAAAACTTTTATCTTCTAAATTCTTTACTAAACTAATAAATGTCCTTAATTATTAATGAAATTTTTTATCGGGTGACGTTTATCCCTACTGTTGAGCTCATATAAAGCCTCCAAATACAGTTTCTCACACTGTTATCCATCTGTAATCTTAATGTGGGGAGTTGCCTCTTGAATTTCTAGTTATTTTTTTAAAATATTTTTACTGAAAGGGTGCCTTTTCCCTTTATATTTTGTAGCCGGTTCCTCTTTTCCGGAAAATAGATACTGACGAAATTAAACGCTTATCTCAACTGTATGGTGGTCCGTGTGATATTTCCTCAACCAACGGGAACACTAAAAAGTAAAAAGTATCATTACCTGAATAACTTTCCTGGAAGACCATTTTCTGTATCAACCATTATGTGTTGCTTGCCCATTAATAAACCATTTAACTCAATATTTTTTCTCTGATTGATATCCCTTCCACCCCGTTGCTGATATCTTGAAGTGATGGTCAAACCTTGTCATTGTGAACTAGTCAGGGTGTGCTGTCCTGAATATTCGTTGTTTAGAGTCCTACCATACCAGGTATGTTAGATAGAGAGCGGTAAGACTGTAAAAAGCAGACCCGCGGTCCGCGGGCGGCGTCTGTGCAGCTGACTGTAGATGTGTAAAAGGGCAGTAAGATGTTTGGCCTTAAGTCTCTATCTTTAACTTCCTCCAAATCTAGGACTAATGTCAGCTATCCCAGTCGACTAAAACCACGCTTCAAGTCGTAGATTGGGGCAGTTGATGGGCAAGCCCTGCGCCAAATGGGGCAGCAGACCCCTGGTGAAATGTTATCCTTTCTAAAGTATTTGCATAAATCATGGTCTCGTCCCAGTGCGAGCACACATCTGTCTGGGTCTTCTGGAGAGCAGAAAACCTATTAGAAAGCAGTTTAGCGAGAAGAGAATTCCGGGAACAACCAAAACTCAGCTTGAGCAATTACAAAATCCCCCCCTCGTAGATTCTGCTTAGCCAATTACTTAAACAATTGCAAACTTGACAGTGACGCCTATCGGTGGTGTGTACCAAAATGTCAATGGATCTCAGCGACAACTATTGAGTTGGTGGGTTCCTGTAAACCTATCCCCTCTGACTTGGAACAAGAAGAGGGTCGTAAAAGGGCGGTGGCGATGGGTAACACTAGACAGCTTCCAAACTAATAGGGAAAACCGACATTACTGAGTCGAATGTCTGTTAGACGATTACCGAAGAAGATGGCACATTCATTTGCTCTCAAACTAGGTTTTTAGAGCCATGGGCTGAGTGCTTTGGTCAAGTTACCCATTTAGCTGACTTGTAAGCACCTACCACTTCCAAGCTGTTCAGACTCTCACAGAAGTTAAAGGAGCGATGCCTAATTTGAAACATGGAAAGTAGCTGTTTTATAAGGATTAATTACAGAGGTCCATAATGGTAGTGATCTGGCTATAGCAATTAGACAGGCTGACATCCGGCAGCCGTACATAGCCCTACCTAGTGTTGATCGCTCATTGTTTTAGTATACAGCGACTAAAGTCGTCCTACGATAACCATATATGGATTAGCTTGACAAGCATAGTGCCTCAAATACTGGCTTTAATAATTGTCAGACACTTGATCGTACTCCGTGAACCGCAAAAGCAAGTAGACCATATCGGTTTCAGATTTGGGCCCGGTTGTAACGACCTAGTATTCATCATTCGTTAAATCTTTGGAAGTAAGCACACCATAAAAGTGGCAGCGTTCGCTCATGTTGGCCGAGGAGCATACCTCAGAATCACATAAGTCTTGTAAATGCTCATCCAACCACTAATAGTCAAACCAAAGGGTGTGGCTAGTCACTATCTGAACTTGTGACCTTTCAAATAGTACTCGTCAGGACTGTATATTATATGTTAATTTTGAAGTCTCACCATAAGTTTACTGCTGTGAAGGATATTTTCAAGGATTGATTTAATTCTAGGAGATCCACTCTAGTCTTTCAATAGAACTGATCAACAAAACAGGTGTGCTCGGGATGCGTTTTACCCACTCTAAATACAAACTGTGCATTAACACTTGAACTAAAGTTAGGGAGAGAAATCGTCAAGTACACCCACCACTATTTCAAACAACCATCTATTATCTAAATTTTCCTAGTATCACGTTTGTGACACGCCTTACTTACTGATTGCATACATTTATAAATGTTCTCTACTCATATATCCCTGAACACCCATGATTACAAAGTACCTTTCAGCTGATGGTTGAGGGTTTTCTTACTTACATTTAATTTCTTTGAACAAGAATCTAGTGTTTTGTAAGTGTTATGGCTATTTGGGCACTTATTTCTATAAAACTTTATGTTCTACTGTGTAAGAGTTATTAGTTTGCGATACCTACAGGCATCAAAACAGATCCCGCTGATTTTGGTACGATCAATAAGCAATAAGGCAGTAGAGAATTCCTCGTACATAGCAATGTATGCTGTAACTTGTTACACTGATGGATATCGATCCATACTTAAATTATCAAACTCCTGAAAGTAAATAACAGCCTAGCAGAATAGCACTGTTTTAAATTGTCGATTCCACGAATATCCACGAGTGTGACAATTTTTCATCACTATTTGGGATACTCGAAACAAGATTCAGGACAGAGATGAGAGTCGGCTGCTGCCTCCCATTATTCCTATCATCACACAATGTTGATTTTAATTCCTCTGTAAGGACCCAGGAGTGTGTTTGTATGACAGCAATATTTACTATCTCCAGAAGTTATAGTCGTATGTTACGGTGATTAACACCTGTGTTTCAACACACTATTGCAATATCATGTTTTCGCAGCCATCTTTACCGAACTTTTAATTTACTCAAACCGTTACACCCGTTTAAATTTAATGCACCAAGATTATGACATCCAAATGCTCTGCTGAATTTGAGCTTCCTCTGGGTTCGCTACAACAATTTCCGCGCAGTACAACTAATTATGTACTCGCGTAGAGTCTTCCTGATTTGTGTTATATGAGAGGGACATTTAACTTCTGTCTCTTTCAATATATATACACTCCAGAGCCGCCTAATTATAACTACCTCTACAAGGATAGTGTCATTAAATATGCAAAATCTGCAGGATTAAATGTCACAGGTGCATAAGCGTAGTGATCACTTTGTTCCTGCCGCGGTATGCTATATTTCAATGAGTATAAAGTATACACGTTTTACTGAACCGCCCAGAAAAAAACATATTACTATCACGATATCAGTCTGAAATATTGTTCCACTTGCATAGAAATTAGGAGGTGACTATATAACCCAAACACCCTGAAACTCCAAGAATGTGACATTCCGCACTGAATATAATATAGTGTTATATTTCAGGAAGATGGCCCCAGTTTTCCTGACTGGAATTCTTATTTCTACTTTTCACATCCTCCAACAAGTATATACCACTGTTTTATCAGAATTCTGAACCGCTGAATGATACAGGTTTCTTTTAAATCGATGATTTTCAATCTTCTCACGCCAGACGACCAGTGCGCGGAGCAGTCAATTTACTGTCAGTAGAATAACCCAAGCTTAAATTATTCATAAATTTTTGTTCAAACTTTGGATGCGCTTTTTTCACTATGTGAAGCTTAAACAATCCCTTTCTTCCCTATTAACTTTGACTTGATAGATTATTGTTTTGTCATTCAGTGATTGACAGATGAGACCAAAGCATCAAAAACACTATTTCATTTACTTTTAATGAAAATCCACTTAATGTTGAAGGCCAATCAAACACAACTCAAATTTTTCCGTCCGACATGAATTAACCACCGGTGTAGTTGGCTTTGTGTATTTTTGTACTGACTTTTTTGACAAGACTCTTAGCTGTTGTTTCTTCTTCAATCTAATTATTCCTTAACAGTAAATTGATGTAAGTTTACAACTTACTATCAGGACGCTACAGCCGTTCAAGTATTGCACTTCTTTTCAGGCCAAACTTTCCTTGTCATTTGACTATTAGTGAGACGGCTCGACATATATTGTTGTTCTGTTAACTTTTCTTTCATAAATTTTCTGACCAGACACTAACCATACCAACCCTTCACAATACATGTTCCTTAATATGTTTTCAACAATTTCGCTGGTCTTCTAAATAGTGCACCTTTACTGTCTTGAAAGAAACCTACATCAACCAACATAGTTGTATCTTAGTAGCATATATCTGCAACATTTCAAGACTTTTGATCAATAGCTTAATACTTATCGAGCAAACTGTTTGAAATTAACAACTTAAACTTTTGATATAGAAATTTATTTCCTAATATCCAGAGCAAGCCATTTCACAGACACGATCACCAAAAACATATTGGACGATGACAAAAATTAACTGTTATACAAACTAACTATACTGTAATAAAGAAACTTCCGGATTCAAAGTGTATAGTAATGTAATGAGACATCCAGGTGTTTGGACGACCAGTAGTGGAGGAGTTTCTATACATATGTATGGAAGTTGAACGTATCAATTTGAAATTCTGAACTGTTAGGAGCAATAAAATTGTGCACTCGGAGTGCAACATTTCTAAAGTGAGATGTAATAGTTGATAAATTTGGATTATTTAAAAGATGATGAACGTTGGTTAATTGACGTGGCTTTTAAAAGTCGATCTTGTCGAGAGGTCTTAGGAGAATGAGGTTAGTTTTCAGTACACCTCCTTGTGGAATGGGAGTTTCTGTTCAGTACAGTTGCCAGTTGTATATTTAAAGATGACGGAACAATAAATATTGTTTTAAATTGGTATTTATGTAGCGAGCGATACGTTGGGACGGCCTTGTGATACAAAAGAACAGCAGGATAGATTCAAATCACCGTATCAAGGGATTAAAATATGAAAGGGTACGTAGATATCCAACGTTTTGCATTGTATGAAGCGATCTGTAATTGCTGAAAAGAGAACAGGAAAATAAGCAGCAGAACGGAACAGCAGTATTTTGACAGCTCTACTTTCCTGATTATTTAAGCAATCAGGAAAGTATGACTATTCGAATTAGTGAAGACTATGATATTGAATTTCATTTGGAAAAAGTTAATCTGTTATCTTTGATAGGTTGACTTTCATTGAAGGTTACAATAGTGATGTTCAGACTGGGTTTCTAAGTAAGGTGAGATTTAATAAGAAATTGATTTCGTGAGGTTACAGTAGTTACAAAGGGATCTTGATGGTTATTAAGTTAGTTCTAAATATGGCACTAAATACAGTGAATTTTTATGTGTATGAGTAATCACTTTTATTAATCCTAATTTATTAGGTATCACCATCATTGTCTGTAGGGCTGAGGTCTGTTTTTCCTAGCAATAGGATGTCCTGATATATAGGTAGTGCAAATTGGACTTTATATGTGTGAGTACGAGTAGCATATTTTGGAGCAGTTCAAGCATCACTATTGATCGCTTGCTCATGTATGTAGACGCAAAAATAAAATAGGTCTCGCCCTACAGACAAGAAAAGTTTGAAGTTATCTTCTAAACTATCATGTCTGCTGGTCGAATACAACACCCTTCCTCTTTTTATGATGTTAGGCTTGTAAATTCGCTGGTTCAATGTCGACAGTATTGTTGTGCTCGTTGCTCAACGAAACGAGTTCTGATTTTGGTCAGCCATATCTGAGAAAGTGTCTTATTGTGGGTTACATAGAATACTAAATATGCTAACTACTAACTAGATAATGAACTACTACTGCATTGTTACGACGGGGATTAGTTAGAAGAAGTATGAAGTCGTATTGGAGGTGGAGAGGAGTATAGTATCTGGTGGCTAAAAGAGGGTTAGCGGAAAATGACACAGTGTTGATGGTGTTGTGGGCATTAGGAAACTATTAAGTTATTCGAGTGGTAGATTTGAATGATATGTGGATAATATAGTATATAAATATATATATGTGCATATACATGTATAGCAGTAAGATATTAAGGTGCATCAATAACAAGAACCTACAGTGAGTTCTTGCCTTTTACTCACTATCCCTTTTTTAGCCATTATTTTTCTCTTTCTTTTATTTACTGTTATATCGTAAGAATACAAAATTCAAAAATGCTAGGCGCATTATGAAGCATTCTTTAGTCTAGTGATATAGCAATTCTTAATTTTAAATGAGATAACAGTTACTTACTTACTTAATAACTCCCGTTACCCGACCCAGAGGAGCATAGGCTGCTCACCATTATCCTCCATTGAACTCTGTTCTCAGTAATCCTTTCCAGCTATTCCCAGTAGTTGTTTATTCTTTTTAATATTTATCTCCACTTCTCGACGCAGTGTTTTTTGGCCCTCCTCTTTTCCGTTTCCCAACAGGATTCCAGGTTAATACTTACTTTTTGATGCAGTTTAATGATTTCCGCAATCTCTCCTATTATTTTCCAACGTCTTTTCCTGATTTCTTCTTCGGCTGGAAGTTGGTTTGTTCTTTCCTAAGACAGGCTTTGTTAATGGTTCCTGGCCAACAGCCATTCAGTATCTTGCGTAGACAGTTGTTCCTAAATACATGTACCCTTCTGAGGATTTTTTTAAGTAGTTCTCCACGTTTTAGCTCCATACTGATGAACTATCTTGACGTTCGAGTTAAAGAGTCTGGCTTTGTGCTTGGTTGACAGTTATTTGGAACCCATATGTTTTCCAACTGTAGGTATGCTGCCCTTACTTTGCCAATCTTTGCCTTTATATCTGCATCGGATCCTCCTTGTTCATAGATGATGCTCCCCAAGTATGTAAAGGTATCCACTCTTCCAGAGTTTCACTACCAAGTTCAATTAGGTTGGTGCTCCCTGTGTTGTATTTAACAATCTTCCTCTTCGCTTATGTATGTTCAGGCCTACTGATGCTGAGGTTACTGCTACGTTGGTTATCTTCCCTTGCATTTGCTGGTGTGTATGGGCTAAAAGAGCTAGATTATCCGCGAAGCCCAAACCATTGAGTTGCATCCTGCTCGTCCATTGAATTCCGTGCTTCCCCTCAGGTGTAGAGGTTTTCATGATCCAGTCAACCACTAGAAGGAGGAGGAAAGGCGAGAGCAAACAGCCTTGTCTGACACCGATTCTCACTGAGAATGCATCTGTCAGCTGTCCTCCATGCACGATGTTGCACTGTAGTCCGTCGTAAGAATTCTGGATGATGTTGACGAGTTTCTCTGGTACACCGTAGTGTCGAAGAATTTTCCTTAGCGATCTCTTGTCTACGGTGTCAAACGCCTTCTCATAGTCGATGAAGTTAATGTACAGTGACGAGTTCCATTCAATTGATTGTTCAACGATGATCCGTAGTGTTGCGATTTGGTCTGTGCACGACTGATCCTTACGGAAACCAGCTTGTTGATCTCGAAGTTGAGCACCCACTGAGTCTTTCATTCTATTCAACAACACTCTGTTGAAGACTTTCCCTGGTACTGACAATAGTGTGATCCCTCTGTAGTTCTCACAATTGCTCAAATCTCTTTTCTTTGGTATCTTGATAAGGTGTCGTTGTTTCCAGTTTTCTGGCACTTGTTCTTACTCCCAGATCCTCGCCGTTATGTCTATGTCTGACTTGATTGCTTCGGGTGGTATATTGTCAGGTCCTGCTGCTTTCTCACTTTTGATCTGTCTGATGGCTATCTTGACTTCTTCCATCGTTGGTGGATTGACATCTATCGGGAGATCTGTAGGTGCTGCTTCGATATCTGGTGGGTTTGGTGGAGCTGATCTGTTCAAGAGTTCCTCAAAATGTTCTACCCATCTCTTTGTTTATTCTTGAATCTCGGTGATTAGCTTGCCTTCTTTGTTTCTGACCGGTCGCTCTGGTTTACTATATTTACCTGCCAGTTTCTTTGTTGTGTCGAATAGCTGTTTCATATTTCCTTCTCTTACAGCTTTTTCCGCTGTCGTTGCAAGGCCTTCGATATACTTCCGTTTGTCGGCTCTTATGCTCTTCTTTACTTGTTTATTAGCCCCTGTAAATTCACTTTGTGCCTTGATTTTCTCTGCTCTAGTTCGGCTGTTGTTGATTTCTGCCTTCTTGTTCCTCCTTTGTTGAATTTTGTTCAGAGTCTAAGTGGAAATCCATTACTTATAATGGTGTTTCTTGCAACCTAGGGCCTCTTGACAAGTTGAAGTTAGTGCCTGTTGATTCCTACCCAATGGCTTCTTCCGGGTTCAGCAGATCTTGTAAGGCTTGGAACCTGTTGTTGAGAATTATTTTGAATTTCCTTGAGTTTGTCAATATCTCAAAGAGGGGCTGTATAGAATCGTTGTAATTCTGCTTACTCCAGTTATCCATTGCTTCTTTAGCTTCAGTTTCATTTTGGCAACCAAAAAGTGATTATTTGAAGCTATATCAGCACCTTTCCTGTTTCTCAGATCTTCCATTGATCTAAATTTTTTATTGATGCATAGATGATCGATTTGACTCTCTGTAGTATGATCCGGTGGAGACCTATGTAACCTTGTGTATGCGTTGGTGGGGGGGGGATATTTTACTACCTATAACGATTTTGTTGAGAGCACATAGATTTGTAAATCTTTCATTATTCTCATTTCTATCTCCCAGTCTCTGTCATCCCATGATGTCTTAATATCCGATGTTGTCTATCCTAAATTTGGCGTTTAGGTTCCCCATCAGAAGTGTTAGATCGTTACCTGCATATTTCGCTATAATTAATTGCAGTACTATCACAAAACTGATATTTGTCCTCATCGTAGCCGTCTCTGGTGGGTGCATAACATTGGATAATATTTATTATAATCCCCTTCTTCATTGTCTTGATATATGCTTCGATGATTAAGGATTTATGTGGTTCATCATCCTATCAATGGATTACGTGCTTTTTTGAACAACATCAGGGAAACTTCCTAGGTGTACGGAGGATTTTTCTCTTCTTTCGCTGGGGTATAGTAGCATCTCTTCCGTAGTCAATGTTTTCTGTCCAGTTTGAGTCAACTGGGTTACGTTGATTCCAAGTATTGTCAGGTAGTATCTCTTCATTTCTGCAGCTATTCATTTGGTATCTCCGCTTTGCCACATTGTCCAAGCATTCTATGTACCTATCAAAATGTTAGCTCTGCTTGTTGAAAGAGGGGCTACTGGCCTCATGACTTTTGAAGAATCTCTGCATTTATCTTGAGGTGTCATAAACACTCCATCCACTCCCAAGGCATAGTTTAAATTGTTCAGTTTGTTTAGTCTGGTCACAAGGATAATGAGTAGAAGAGAAACAAGGAGCTGTCAATTATAGTTTAGGATGTTTGAGATAGTTCAAAGAATTCCAGAAATGTGACTATTGAGAATACCCTTACAAAAGTGAATTTCTATGCAGTCGTCAGCTAAACATGTGCACATAAATTTTCATATAAAAATTATGTTATAACATGGTGGAACATGTTAACGGAAATTGAGCGCCGAATAAATAGAAAAAGTTAGAAGCAAAAATTGTTCTTTAAATAGTCCGAGCGATTAAAATTTATGAATTTCAACCTCACTTCTAAAATTGTGATCTAAGTTTCTTCAAGGAAATTTAATCAAATCCAAAACTACCAACGTTTTATGCAAAAGTTAATCAGCCAATCACAAATTTACTTGTGTACACCATACACTTTGGAAGGAACTATTGGTTTTGCGTTTATTAAAATGACACTGGTGCAGTCTATTCGTCAATCAATCAACTAAACAATCAGTCAGTCAATGCCTGTTACTTCTCTTGGAGCACAGACCACTGACCAGCACTCTCCGACCAACTCTGTTCTCAGCTCTCATATTAGTTTCTCCTCATGTGCAGTTTGTTCTTTTCGTATCTGCTTCCGATTTCCAAACCAACATGTTCTTTAGTTCCCTCCCTTCTTCTCTCACTTTGACGATTCCAAGTTAGTGCTTATTTGTTGACGCAGTTTTGGGATTTCCTCGATATGTGTCCTACTTACCTCCAGCATCTTTCTCTGATTTCTTACTCAAATGGATCTTGGTTAGTTTGTTCTCTGCCATAGTGGATTGTTGCTGATAATGGTGTCTGGCCAACGGATCCAAAGAATCTTGAGCAAACTTACTTTACTTACTTACTTACGCCTGTTACCCCTCTCGGAGGAGCATAGGCCGCTCACCACTATTCTCCATTCAACTCTGTCCTGAGCAATCCTTTCCAGCTGTCTCCAGTTACTGTTCATCCTTCTAATATCTGCTTCCAGTTCTCGACGCAGGGTGTTCTTTGGCCTTCCTCTTTTCCGTTTTCCAACAGGATTCCAAGTTAGTGCTTGTCTCGTGATACAGTCTGATGATTTCCGCAGTGTATGTCCTATCCATTTCCAACGTCGTTTCCTGATTTCCTCTTCAGCTGGAAGCTGATTTGTTCTTTTCCAAAGTAGGCTGTTGCTGATGGTTTTCGGCCAACAGACATTCAATATTCTACGTAGGCAGTTGTTGATAAATACCTGTACTCTCCTGAGGATGTTTGCAGTAGTTCTCCATGTTTCAGCTCCATACAGAAGAACTGACTTGACGTTCGAGTTGAAGAGTCTAACTTTGAGATTGGTAGACAGTTGTTTGGAGTCTCATATATTCTTCAACTGTAGGAACGCTGCCCTTGCTTTGCCGATCCTTGCCGTTACATCTGCATCGGATCCTCCTTGTTCATCGATGATGCTCCCCAGGTATGTAAAGGTATCTACTTCTTCCAGAGTTTCACCATCCAGTTCAATTAGGTCCGTGATCTCGGTGTTGAATTTGAGGGTTTTGGTCTTTCCCTTATGTATGTTCAGGCCTATTGATGCTGAGGTTGCTGCTACTTTGGTTGTCTTCACTTGCATTTGCTGTTGTGTATGGGATAGGAGTGCTAGATCATCCGCGAAGTCCAGATCATCAAGTTGCATCCTACTTGTCCATTGAATCCCGTGCTTCTCCTCAGATGTAGAGGTTTTCATGATCCAATCGACCGCTAGGAGGAAGAGGAAGGGCGAGAGCAGACAGCCTTGTCTGACACCGGTTCTTACTGAGCATGCATTTGTCAGCTGTCCTCCATGCACAATTTTGCACTGTAGTCCGTCGTAAGAATTCTGGATGATGTTGACGAGTTTCTGTGGTATACCGTAGTGTCGAAGAAGTTTCCACAATGATCTCCTGTCTACGCTGTCGAACGCCTTCTCATAGTCGATGAAGTTGATGTACAATGACGAGTTCCATTCAATTGATTGTTCAACGATGATGCGTAGTGTTGCAATTCGGTCTGTGCATGACCGATCTTTACGGAAACCAGCCTGTTGATCTCGAAGTTGAGCATCCACTGAATCTTTCATTCTGTTCAACAACACTCTGTTGAAGACTTTCCCTGGCACTGACAATAGTGTGATTCCTCTGTAGTTCTCGCTTTTGCTCAAATCTCCTTTCTTTGGTAACTTGATAAGGTATCCTTCTTTCCAGTCTGCTGGCACCTGTTCTTCCTCCCAGATCCTCTTGAATAAAACGTGGAGCATTCTCGCCGTTATGTCTATATCTGACTTGAGTGCTTCGGCTGGTATATTGTCAGGTCCTGCTGCTTTCTCACTTTTGATCTGTCTGATAGCTATCTTGATTTCTTCCATCGTTGGTGGATTGACATCAATCGGGAGGTCTGTAGATGCTGCTTCGATGTGTGGTGGGTTTGGTGGAGCTGGTCTATTCAAGAGTTCCTCGAAATGTTCTACCCATCTGTCTCTTTGTTCTTGAATCTCGGTGATTAGCTTGCCTCCTTTGTTGCCTCCTTTCTTGAGCAAACAGATGTTTATAAAAACCTGTATCTATTGAATGATGCTTTTTGTAGTTTTCCATACATGTTTCAACTTCAAATAAGAGGACTATGTTGATGTTTGTATTGAAAATTGTGACTTTGATGTTGACCGACAGCTGGTTCGAGTTGCAGATGTTCTTCTCTAATTGTAGAAATGTTGACATTGCCTTGCCTTGCCTTTCCAATCCGTACCTTTACATCTGCGTCCGACCATCCTTGTTTATCGATGATGTTGCCTGCGCACAGTTTTAGTGAGAGTAATGGGATATTAGGTGTCACCGAATTTGAAGTAAATTGATACGAAACCACCTACTTCATAACCACTTAAGGTTTTAAGTAGTTTGTGGATTTACGCATGGGGTCATTATTGAGGGTAAAGGATTCCATGTTATGTTATCCTGAGGTTAGTCCCTATTGGCGAAAATGTCACTGATAGGTTGACGACAATATAATAGTCGTCAACAATTAAGTTCTTATGTGAAATGCATACTATATCGATATTTTGGGGGACATTTGAAGCGTTTATTAAACAGCCGTACCGAGTTTCATACCTTGGAGTAACTGTACATTAATAACAACTCTTTATTGATAGCCCCTGACCTGTGGACTTCTTTTATTCGGGTAAAGACCTTGGTAATGGAACCAAAGTTTGATAATAAAACAACAGTGGTAATAAAACCAAATAAATGTCATGTTAAAGAATATATACATGTATATATACCACCACATTAAAAAGACACTATCTAATAATGAGTATGAAGTTAAAAAATTACTTACTTTCGTTCTAAAAACTATTTACAAGCAGAAATGAGTGGTATGTCGTTGTGAAAAAATATACAACTATGATGATACTCCTTACCAGGTTAATAGTTATGTAGTTTAATTAAGAGTTCATAAATAAACTGATCGTAAAGACCAGAACTACTAATAAAGTTCAAATTTGACGTCGTTTCTGTATAGGGCCAGCTGATTCTTGAGTCACGCATGAATTTCTTATAAAATATCCAGCAATACTATTTGTCAGTGTTAAACGTGACACTCAACAGTTCCTTTTTCTTATACAGCTGAAGGGAATCAAGCAAGTTGTACAATTAATTTGTTCAATAAGAAGTGTTCCTAACAAATAAAGGAACCAAAGTATGTGTGCAATCAACCAATAGTCGAATCACTCTAACATAGACAGATAAAATATCAACCCACTCTGGCTTGCAACAAGATCTTGAAAATCAGTAAAAGAAAGCTGAAAACCAATAACATGTAACATGTGCTAACAAAAAATATATAAGAACCTGATTGTGAGCAGAATTTGATAACTGTTAGAATAAAGGAGCAAACGAATGGAAACATGATCTATTACAGAGTCAGAGCACAACAAAATGATAAAGTACAAGTTATGGAACTGCTCAAAATGCAGAAACACGGAGGGATTTGCATACAAGTGAAAACGGATTTTATACTGATGACGTGTAAATAAACAACAACAACTAGAACAAATTTTTTATACTAATGTTTTGATACTTTACTGTTGGAAAACTTAAGCTATTCCAAACGTACCTGATCAGCTCTGATGAAAACGTGGGAATAATTTTTGAGGCCTAGAGTGACGTATGAAGGATGCAGTGTAAAACGACGAGCTTGTAATCTTGTTTCACGCAGGTATCTTTTCAACCGTTATATGTAGTAAGGCATATAATTAGTAATATCTAATACTGGAATAAAGTCCTCCTTTGGTAACCTTAAGTGGGTCCCATAAACGAATTCAGCAGAACAGTAGCCTAAATCTTGCTTAACGGTCGAGTGAATTCCCAGGGGACTTAATGGCAGTTTTTCACTCCATTTATCATCGTTATGCGTAGCCATTATGGTTACTTTAACTGTTCGTAGAATCATCCAAAGAGACCATTGTCCCGCAGATGGTGAGCTGTAACACGAAGTCGTTTGACGCCCATTACTCTAGTTATCTGCTGAAAAAATCTGCTTGTGAATCGCATTACACTATCTGTAGTTATTATGAAAAGAACCTAAAAGTTGAAAATTCAATCTATAAAGAGCTTTTTAGCAATCATTGAAGCTGCTGTATTCTTCAGAAGTATCTCAATTGACCGACGCATTATTCAATTGATACATATAGAAACATACGTATAGTCACTTGATGGGTACGGCGGTCTTACATGATCGAATTCGGTCTTTGCCACTGGAAAGATCTCCGAAAGTAAAACGGTGTGACAATATATCTTCGATTTCTGATAAAGCAGGAGAATTTTTACCTGCTAGCGTTAATCACAAATTTATGCTTGCCTAAACGAAAGACCCGAAGCGCTCTCTCGAAAAGTCAGTCAATGGTTGGGCTACTTGTGTATAGTGTGAAATTACACGTTGACAATATTTAATCTAGCCTAAAAACTAGCGAAGCTTTTTAAAAGATTACGGTATAGGGTGATTGTTAATAGCTTCTACGTTTATTAAAATGAAAATAATAACCACGTGTCCAATAGACTACAGTGAGTTTGACTGAATTCACATTTTCACCTTCTTCACTGTTTCCCTCCAAGTATTTATTAAAGTTACACGGTACGAAACACTGTCTATTTCGGGTTATCAAGAGTGCAATCAACCAGCAAATAGTAGCAGCTTTTTTTTGTAGATGACGAATACCTTCGTCTATTATGGGGTCGCCGTCTAAATCACGTACATAGTGCAACGTGCAACCGCAATGTCAAGACTTCACCTCGTAGCATTTCCGCCTGGTTTTTCAAGGCGCTAATTACCCCCGTTAATCGTGGCTGACTGAACAGTACAACATTCCGATGCTAAGTTCTTTTGTTGATCATTTCGACAATATCAGAAAATCCTTGGCTAGTATTTGTTGAATATCTTGAGGCAAATGCCTTAATCATAGTTTGTAGAATAGCTTGTTTTCTACCTTTCCATCACCAAGCAAGGTTTTTATGTAATTTTTCAAATGGGACTGCGTTCACTAGCCTAAATGCACAGTACTTCGTAATTAATCAATAACCTGTATATTCGATAGGGATGTGGCTTTGATGACTGCTTCGATTATACATCGTAAGGTACATATGAATCTTCGATAACTAACACGCCACTAACTTGACTAGTGACGTCATCATATATCATTGTGCTTAATTATCCATGCACTCTGCTGTACAATTTTGCGTGCAAGAAAATTACTCCTTACATGGCAAAGCCATAAAACCGGATGAAGAGAATTAAAGGATACGGTAAGGCGCCTGTAGACTCAGTGTTGAATCACGAGAAAAGACCAGGATTAGTGGAAATTGTATCCCACAATAACATAACAAAATGTGATGATATATAGCATACGACAGAAAATACACAAAAAATAGTTGACAGTTAATAAATACTTTCACTAACCACCTGCAGAAGCAAAACAAGGAATGCGAATCAGTTGGAGACTGAATATGCGGATGAAATATAATCCTGTTTTGTGAGTTGTGTGAATTACATGCTGATGTTGCCAGGAACTAGCTGTTCTATCCTACATGCAACAGTAAATGCAGGTGAAGACGGACAGTTTAGCACCATCCTCAGAAGTCAAGAATAGGCTTCTAAATACACAAAATGCAAAATAAAATCCTTAAATTATGACATAAAATGTCAGATAATAAATAAAATGAGACACGACTAAATAATTCCACATATAATGTAACACTATTAAGTGAATGTAATGTATTGATTTATGGATTGACGATATCTACAGTTTGATAAAGATAATGCGGGAAAGTTTTCAACAAGGTAGCGTGTTCTCTGTCTCAGCTCACCACTTTGTTGAGTTCTAGTTGTACTACTTGATTTTTAACCTCGTAAGGCTAAACAGTTATACACATACAGTCAGTAATCTCACCTTCACCAATAACAATGACTTATACACAGACGATACTCTCAGAGTACGCGTAAGATCAAGGAATTCAGAACGAAGATGAAACAGATATATTTATATTTCGATCCAAAACGTTCGACACTACAAATTGCACAACTCTAAAGCTTAAAAGTATAACACAGTTTAAAATTTATCATACATACCAACAAAAATGTATGCGGTACAAAGATTATTATGTTAGGAGAATGGAGGTAACAAGAAAATCAAGCGGTTAATACTAGCTAGTCATTTGGATATTGAATAAGATGTGGATATATACTTTCATAAAATAATGTGATATCTATTTATATAAACGTCAATAAAGTATTAGCTAGACTGCCTCGAATATTGTTTATTTGGATACACGTTTGCAGCGCAATTTATGTTTATCCGTGTCCGCGGCCGTTTGATAAATCGAAAAGACTTGTTTATGGCCGTGTTAAGAGTGTTGTGCGGACTTCTGCTGGTTTCCATTTTGTTTCTTGGGTTTGTCCTCAGTGAAGCAAATGGGCCGAAAGTAACAGAAAAAGTAAAAGAAATAAATTTTTAGATCTTATTACTTGTAGGTGTTCTTTGATATTGAAGTTGATAAACAACCTCTCGGTCGAATAATCATCGGATTATTTGGTAAAACAGTACCGAAGACTGTGGAAAATTTCAAGCAACTTTCTATTGGTACAACGTTGGTAAGTATAGAGCAAATGAGGTGATTCCAACAAATTCAGAAAGATGGTCGAACTGCCGCATATAAAGGAAGCACTTTTCATCGTGTCATAAAGTCATTTATGATACAGGGTGGTGATTTTACAAATCATGATGGAACTGGCGGTAACCTTTCACCCTAATAATTTTTTCAGGCTTTAGTATTTATGGTGAGCGGTTTCCCGATGAGAATTTCAAACTAAAACATGTTGGTGCAGGGTGGCTGTCGATGGCTAATGCTGGTATGCTTTCTTATTTAAGATTACTGTTGCAGGTCCTAACACAAATGGAGCCCAATTTTTCATCACGACTACAAAAACCCCGTGGTTGGATGGAAAGCATGTTGTTTTCGGAAAAGTTGTAGAAGGGATGGTAAGTTTGTCATAGTTATGTAATTACTTTGTAGAGTGTTGTTAGACAAATTGAAAACATGCAGACGGACTCTAGAGATAGGCCTGTTAAAAGTGTGAAGATAGCAAACTGTGGACACATTCCTGTTGATGTACCGTTTTCAGTATCCAACACTGACGCTGTTGAATGAACTCGGATGAAGAATTTTCTATTTTCTTGTATTTATATTTATACGTAAATATAATTTAGGATAATGGATTATTACGAGATTTTAAAAGAAAAATAACAGCTGTATCTACAAACATTAATTTATTGGTACAATATGTAGCTATGACGAGTTTTCGTGTTTCTTGCTTGAACACGACGGAACTCAGTTCATTTCATTTCTAACCTGCTTCCCCTCAATGAGAATTTTTTCCAACTGCACTCGCTAGTACACTATGCTCTGTACATATTTGGTCATTAGTAGTTTGTATTATGAAGTACTGGTTTGCGCGATTCCTGATGCATTTATCCTTTTTGCTAGGCTTCACTATGTTCGTCACAGAAAATTATGTACACATTTCATAATGCTTGGCACCAGCTAAGCATGTCATGTTTTTGAGATTTTGTTCTACTTCTCAGATCATGCAGTACTATAAACGCGCTGATGGGTCTTGTTTAATTTTTACCATTTAAGATGCTTAAAAGTGTATCATAACGTCATCCAGTCTTGCTTTCGCTAATTTGCGTCACTTGTGGTGTAGGCCAGACAGTCCGTCTACTGACCATAGGACGTGCTTACTGCGCAGCAGTTCGATCCGTTTTACTTTATGGATATAAAATGTGGCCATTAAGGATAGATATTCGTATGCTTCTAGTATTTAATCATAGATGTCTTCGAAACATTGCTAGTGTTTGCTGGGACCACCGAGTAAGCAATGCGTGGGTTAGGAATAGAGTACTAGGTAAATACGGTAAGTCTGTTGATGAAGTAGTGAATCTTCACCTAGCTGAGTTGGTTGGGACATGTGTTACGTATGCCTGACCACCGTCTACCTCGAACGAGCAATGTTGTCTGGTGTGGGAGTAGGCTGGAAGAAAGCTAGGGGTGGCCAAACGAAAACATGTCACCAATCCATGAAGTCATTGACAATTGGAACTGATCCATGTTAATAGATGCAGACTACCTGGTTGGGGCCCACTTGATGATCGTAACAAATGGTTAGAGACTTTAGGTGACATGGCTCAAAATCGTTATCAATCGCGCAAGTGCATCCATTCCTTGTCTACCTCCAAATCCTCATTATCAAATTTTCTTTACAGTTAGTTATATTTTCGTAAATTTCATCTCCATTAGTACTAACCCTGTCTCTACCTCCACTATTCTTGGATTTGGTTCGACAATTTAATCTTTGTCTGCTAATTCGGACATGGTAACATGAATTTATGTACGTATGTACCAAGTTCTACGTTGTGCTGTCTGACGAAGACTTGCGGAGCTGCTTCTTGAGTAATCAGTTTTTCAACAAAGTCAGGTAAGTAACCTAAATTCAACCAATTAATAAACTCCAATAACCTGAAAGGGTACTTTCAGGAGTAGTTTGTAGTGATATGTAGATTTATTAAGTGAACAATCTGAGTGCATCGAAATCGAGAGCGGTGTCATTTTTTTCACTTACAGTGTCCTGTCGCCAGATATACGTATAAACTAAGCCGCTGTTTTCTGAGTGGCTAATGGATACAATTTTTCCATTATAAAATACAAAGATAACAAGCTAGGTTACCTAACACGAAATGTTTACTTGATAATACATAGTCAAGAAAGCTTAGGAATACTAATGTATATTCGTACCTTTCTTAAAAAAAAACTAAAGTATAATCATGGTCTAAATACTTCTTACCTAAGTAACCACAGACTTGTCTGTATTGATAGACGAGTGAAAATAAATGCATCGCACCACAGCCTACTGTTTCATTTCATAAATGTAAAACGTGATTCTAAAAGTAGTTGATACTCACATTTTACTAGTATCGGTTGCCGATGTTTTCAAATTATTGCTTAATGACTAAGCGGATAGGACGTAATATAGGTATAGTTTGAGTCGGCTGATGTGTAAATCTTCAACTAGGGAAATTTCGACGTGCCCGATGTGGCGTAGGAGCTAATTGGAAGGTTAAGGGCGGTCAAGCGACCTATGAAGTCACTTTGAAGCACCTTGATATTTACGGACTACCTGTATTGTAACCAATATAATCATGACTAATGTTTTAAAGTGGTACAAATTCATCTATTTTTAATCTACCTATTGAGTTTCAACATTATTTCATGTTCTTTATTTAGTAAATCCACTACTTTTTAGACCATATTATTGATGTTGTCTTTTACACCATAAGCTGATACCTATTAATTCGACCACTTAGATATTCACCTTTTCGACTTGGTCCTACTGTGCTTATGCGATGTAGAAACTAGTAGTGCACAATGTCTATGGGAAACAAAAATAACGATAGGAGACTCGCGAGGTGTTAAGTGGAAATGCAATATTTCGATTTCTCGTTTTGTTTCGATCGATCATTTAGTTCATCCATACAGGAATCAATTTTAGCGATCAGTACACTGTTAGTCCTCGGTAGTGAACGTTTGTATTTCAAGAGTTCCCTAATGTAGTATTCAGTGCGATTTGGAAGTGAGCTTGCTCAACATCATTTTCAGTTTTTCATTGCACATTAAAGCACGAACCTCCAGAACTTTTATGTTTTGCTATATTTTTCTAAAGTGACTTCTCAGCATACCCAGAAACTTCGAAAAGCAATTTGATTCGTTTAACACTCTAGTTCTTTAATCTGGATTCGTTAGTAAGCAGTTATACTTTGCCCTGAATCCCAGTCAACAAAATCGTTTTAAGGCGCTAAGCTCAGTTGACATGCCATTTTGGTCTCTCTAGCAAGATAACACTCAGCGCGTATGTACTAAGACTCTAAGAGATACGGTTTTGGTTGAAGTGATATAACGTCGATGAGCTTCTCATTCATCTAGTTCTTAGTTATCTGTCAGTTCATATAAATTGGAAGCACAGACAAATTGACTTTGTCTGATTAGCATACATAAGTAACTATGCGACATGGGGATCCTCAAGAGTTTGATAGGGGCGCGATAATACTGAAGCCTCGAGTTCCGTTATTAAAATGTCCCAAGTTTATTTAACTCCACTAGAGTGACAACTGTCTTCTTGAGATCAAGTGTTTCTAAGCGAAATGTTATTCATATGCCTTTAGCTTTATTGGTAGCTCACTGAATTGTATACATCCTTAAATACTAGTTATTGTAAATGACTAAATGACTAACATATTCCATTAAGATATTTACATTACTGTATGATATAATTTCACGACAATTTACTGAATGGTACAGCATATTGTGCTAATGTTCGGTTCCTAGAAATATGGAACACATAAATGAAAGTGGAGCACTTTATGTTTTAATCCACTAAATGAATACTATATAAATGCTCTACTAAACAAACAACCTAGATATTAGCATTAATTCAATTAACGTTTTGCATCCATACTTACTGAAGCACGTAAATAATGCAAATTATATTTTAATTATTTAATATTTTTAATAACAACTAATGATTAGTCAGATACTGCACAACTTGAGCTTATTTCTTCTGCTATACCTTGATATTTATTTAACCTAAACTCTTTCATATTAGCCACCAGCTTTTGTAACATTCGAGGCATGTCACACAATGAGAATGCTTTATTTGTCTCAAACGATATATAGGTGTGTAATTCAATGAATCAATAATATTGATTTGCAATTTGTTGTTCCTACCTTAATGGAGAAGCTGACTGCGTTACGTTGGAATCGGAACCTATGATTCAGAGACTTTTTACTTGAGATTAACCGTGAAGGCTAAATATCGACACCACGGATGTGATGCATCGTAATGACAAGAAACAAAAGTTAAAACATTAAAAACCTCATTAAAAATGAATAGTTGGTGTTCCAAACTATCCAATTAATCCTGGATGTTAACTGGCCGTCAAATTCATGATGGTTCATTAATAAAAACTAATAATATCGAATGGACTGGTTTTCTTCTTTTTATACAGTATTGCAATAGATAAAAGCATACACAATTACAAATTATGTCACTACACTTTTGCGCATAGTGTTGCTTCTAAATTATTGCATCATTGTTATTTTAAGCGATGAATAAACAAGTAAAAACATTTTCAAAGTTAGGATGAAATTAAATTGTAGGTAACTAAAGTTAGTTGAGAACTATAGAATAGTATGTATGAAATTAAGTAGCCTTCTTCTTTTTTTTCTTGTGTTTGTTTTTATGTTTTTTTGCGTTGTCTTTAGATGAAGTGATTTCTGTGTGCTTTGGATTATTACTAAGGGTGGAAGATTCAGCCTTATCATGAAGGACTTCAACATTTACTTCATCTGCTGATAAATGAGATTCTGAGGTTGCTTTGTTCTGTTTAGCTTCATTTTTTATGGCTTGATAAGCCTGGTTGGTCTCGTGTAAACACAACTCGACTTCAGTGGGTTTAGGTTCAGATTCAGTTTGCTTTGTATCTGATTTTACATGAGTTAAAATCAAAGGTGAACTGTTAACAAACTGATCTAAACCATTCTTAGCATTATATTCCTCAAAATTATTGCTTGGAGTGTCCTTATTTGAAGCAGCTTCGATTGACAATTGAGTGTTATGTTCCACTTTATCGCAATGATCGGTCAACTCTGTTTCTAAGTCAGTACGCTGCTGAGGTGTAGAAACAGTTACAATCTCTTCCTGATCATTTGGTGACAGTCTAGAATCTGGGTTGAGTTTAGGTTTCTGAAGAGATGGTTTTATCTGGGCATCTGAAACTTGTTGTACATTAGTGAAAGCATTAAAGTCAATTAGATCAACTTGATTAAGTTGATTTTGTTCTGAATCTACGAAGCTCTCAGGAATTTGAGAAAAAACTGAACTCCATTCACTTTTGTTTGTACTCTCCTCTATCTTGTCAGATGGCAAATTTTTCTCTTTCTGTTCAATATTTCTAGATTCAGATTTTTCAGAACCGTCTCTTATATCGTTTTTACTGGATTTAATATTAGGCCATCCTCCACCTACGAAAAGCCCATGATAATATGACTCATTTGATTGAGAAATAACACGTTCATCCTCGTATTGCATATTAAACTTATTAGGTGTTGCATGAATTTTTCTTGCTGCAGATACACGTGTATCAAGGAACTGATTCATTTCAGCTTCAAAATCCGGTTGGTCTAATTTTGCTAGAACAGAAGCCCATTCCGGGGAATTTTCACTTGATTTATTCACATTTTCAGACTTTTGACCTTCATGAAGCATCGAATCTGAAGGGAGATGAGATTTGCTTGTTGTCTGATAGTGTTCTGATGCGCAGGAGTGGGGAATGTTAGTTTTCGGCTCCGATCGCTCTTTATTACCATCTGGCCATCCATCTCCAATAAAAACGCCATGATATGGGATTTTATCTCTGGGTTTATCATTTGATGACAGCGGTGGATATTCAGATAAGTTGTCGAGTTTTGTCTGGTTATCATCACTCATAAATGATTCTGTGACGCGTGGTACATTAGTGGAAGATTCCGAATTGTTTGTCGAAAGTACTAGAGGGCTGAATATTATGGTCTTCGACATGCTTTGGAGATACGTCAGTAGTACCACATGTATTGTCTTCATTGTCAGCTTCATAACCCGAAATACTACCTCTAGTTTCTGTATTCCGTAAGAAATCATTTGATATGCTACAGTGTGTCATAGTGTGCTGTGCAAACAGGGCTTTCTCCCGTTCTTCTAGCTCTTTATAACGTTTTCGAATAGTCTTACCACAGTCTGTCCAGTTAAGAGTTTTCTTTCCGAACTGACCAACAGGGGTTGCTTTAGGTTCCGTAGAGTGTTCTTTATCAAGAGTAGCATGTTGATGTGTTTCAGTAGTACTGACCTTCTGGACTGTTGCCGCGTCGTTTACTTCATGCACATTCAAATGCTTAGTTACTGAATTCGGTGAAACGTCAAAACGATCACTTGGAGAGTTTTGTGCTGTAGTCTGCTTTTGCGCTGAGATAAAAGTCAAAACAAAGTCAATTATCTCAATACAAGTTACATATGCAAGAACCAATATGACAGTAAATTGAATAACAGCATAAACTTACCGTATAAAATCTCGACTTCTAGATAGACAGTTTTTATTGATTTGGAATGTAATATCAAGTCGTAGTATGTCTCTCTCTGTGCTGATTGGTAGATATCACTAGCCTTCGAATAGTAATTGTGGTCTATATCTTACAGGTGAGCCTCGAACTGAACACAATGTAACATCGTTAACAACTTAATTAGACAAATTTCACATATTGGTGAGATGATTTTCATTACCTGCTGAGTGTAGAAGGATACTATTACAACTTCCGATCTCTACATATTGGCAGTGACGTCTAGTCACTTAGACTAGTGGCCACATTACAACTAGGTTGATAGGATTCGATCAGCACTGTAAAGGACTTGACAAATATCAAATTGATCGCTACACAGTAACTAACTAAATATATACAGCTCAATCCTGGTCAGCCGCCGCTCTGATAGCTTAGTGGGAACAGTCTCTAACTGTGGATCTAGATGACCAGGAATCGAATCCTTCGGAAAGCATGAGCTCTCTCAAAGATTGCGGTTACGCCTTATTGACGAGTGCCAGCTAGCGTGAAACATAGACCCAGGGTTTCATCTCAACTATCCCCAAGACAACCTTCCATTTCTACATAGTGCCAACGATGTCAAGTCACTTTGGTCAGTAGCCATATTACAATTGGATCGATAGGATTCGATCAGCATCATAAACGACGTGACAAACAGAAACATGGTCATTACACAATGATTAATCAAATGTATACTATTATATTGTTTATATTCTATAGGAGAATTTATGTATACTGTCAATATTACATATTGTAGGTCATGCTTAGTGCTAATAATTATTTGTAACAAAATGATTAACGCCTTTATTTCGGTTTTGTAGAAAATACTGTTTTGCATACAATTTATAAAGTGAATCCTACCAATTCAGATAAAAGAAAAAGAAATAATCGAAAATCTAATGACACTGTAGTAATTTTAGTGATTTTACGTTGGAATAAATTAAGTAAGGAAAAAAGTAACGAATCATTATTTGTGGAAATTCTATTATTGAATGTCGGCGCTGTGAGTTAGGTGTTTGCCAACCTGAAGCTCTTGAAACAGAATCTAGGGTTCGCATTGCTGAGGAGCTCTACACTAGAACGAAACAGTTGTCCAGTGCTCCCTGGCTATCATCAGTCTATGACGTACTCAATCATTTAAAAATACCAATCTTCACAAAAAGCAATCTCAATTCGAAAGATTATTTCGCTAAACCAATTATGTTACACAATGCTTTCTAACCAACCATATTGAATATGTGGTAAATGATTACACTATTGAAGGTATATCGTCTCTTTGATCTAGACTTTTGTGAATTATTCTCGGAGATGCAGATAGTAACTCTTTCTGTGTATTTTAGAAGTACGTGTTTTAGCACATACGCGCAAACTAGTTGTCGATTGAAGGCAACAAAAGGCTGTAATCTATCAACATTTGATCGCCTCAAGGAGCAATTTGTTTGGTTTAGAAACTAGTTTGGGAGTTGGAAACGTTCTTTTTAATATGGTCTTTAGCTTGAAATTACTAGTTACCTTTATTGCATCGCCTATGAAGCCAAATCTAAAAAAGACAGGCTTTAATCAGCCTTTCGTTTCCATCTTCCTATGCATTTAATCATTATCACACAAACATGGTTTCATAATACATATTCTTCAAGTGCTATCCTCTGTTTTGCGACACAAGTTTACTATACCATCATATTTAGACCCCCACCGCTCCCACGTACAAAGTTATTTTGGGTGTGCATAACACACGACGTAATTATTTAGTTACAAGAATAAATAAAGTCTCAATTTGAATTACTTCTATACTACACGCATAGAAACAATAATACATTGCTAAATGACATAAGACTGGTGGAACATTTCACAAGTTTTCGGAAAGTCACCGATAAGTCATGGTAACGAAACCATTGACATCTACCTAATGATATTCAAATCACCACCTATAAATGATAGTCTGTCAGTTTGTATCTTCAAATACCTATGATCATTTCATTATCCCCTTTGAGCTACCTATGACCCTCTCTTCATTGATGTAGTTATCGATTCACTCAAAAACTCTCTTTTGAGTGAGAGAGAGAGGTCTTGGCATCCAATGATGTAAAACAGTAACCCATAATCAAATGAATTATAATCGTTACGAATATTAAAATAGCTAAACAATTAATAAATTTCTAAATTAGAACAATACGTATGTATCGGTATCAATAAAATGTTCATGAAATTAGATCACGAATTTGAAAGAAGTAAGCATACATAAGCTTTATAAAACACAGCAAATACTAGAAGCAATATATTACATCCACACAACGACAATAGTGATATAATAGTTTAAAGTATAGTAAACTTTTAAAAGCTTTCACTTAGTGGAAAGTAGAATCTTGGTTTTAAAGCAAAGATCAGTGTGAGTTAAATGCAAGACACAAAAAGTAGAATCGTATACGTCAATTCATTAACTTTACTTGATAGATTTTGTAATAAGCATAGAAAACAAACAAAAATAAAAAAAAAAAACAACTAATTAGTAATGAAATGCTCAAAGATCTAGGACAATGTCAAAGAATCCGTATTAATGTGATAGGTCGTAAGATATGCATTTATAATTTATAGCTAGTGATTTCTACAATCCTGAGATCATACTTCGTAAGTTGACAAACATTAGTACGACTCGAATGAACATTCAAAAAATTGATGAGTTGATTTTCTCCTGAACTAGACTCGCGTCACCTAAATATCACATGAGATATGATTACTGTATACGCGATATACAGGGCCTAAACTGATTCATTTTTACAACTTCAAATTGACTAACTAAAAACTTCCTGACAAGAAATTTGCGCTTTACTACGATTAGCTGGAGAAGGCTTCCATTATACATATAAAGAGCTACACGAATAGTTATGAATAAACACCTTAAACCTAACTAGATCGTCCATTTCTAAAGATGACTCTAGCGGTTTGATGTGAAATTACATAATTCAACTGCGTAACTGGTTGGATAACGCGAAATGATCCATACTATGTGGTATTATCACCGACTAACGTAACAAGTAATGCAAATTTGCAAACATGTGATCTATAGTTAAGCTAGGTGTAGCTCAATTTATTGAGGTAGAGATTACATTTTGTATGACGGTTAGTGATTGCCCGAATCAAAGTATGTAAGGATGAGTTAACATTGTAACATATTGATTCGGAATTAAATATCTTAGTAGATAAACTATCACTGAAGTGATGATTCTTCACTAGGCTTGGTATCGGAAACTAAATTCGATCTAAACAAACTACAAGGATCGTAAACCAAAGTTGAAGGAAAGTGTTATGTATATACATGCATGCATTTGCCAATAGAAAACAATCTTTTCGGATTTAGACTAAAAAATAAACAGATTTTCATCTGGCAACTATCTGTCGACTTTCGTGCATCAATTAGCAACAAAATTCTGTTCTAGTCATATCAGTGTTTCGTTTCCACGTTTTAGTATAGTTACTACAATGACAATAAATACAATGAACTGCCTGCAAAAAAATGAATGGAAGGAAAAGTTACAACTAAATGCTCATCAGGACATAATAGAAGTCAATGCAGATAAAAATGAAATAAGTTAGTTTAAGCATTCAATAATGATAAGGTATCGATAAAATTGCAATTATACTTCAAAATAAAAAAATCAGTTTTGAGTAGTAATGTTAGAATACTTTTGAAAATCTATACAATGGATCAAAGTTAGAGAGTATACCAATGCTATATTTTCATGGTTAAATGTTATACACAAAAAAATCTTTTAAAGTATAAGAGTATGTCAAATATAGTAACAAACTAATACAGTGATTTAGTAGAAAACAAAGCAATATGACAAATTAAACAAACAGATAAAGTAACACAAGAAAGTATGCAAATTCAAGTTGACACATGTTACAATAACAAAGAGGACAACAGTAAGTAAAGTGAAATAACGTGTAAGATAAGTAGATAGCGATAAAATAGTCATACAGATGGTTAGAGTTTAAGCGTATCTCTCGTAGCAGTTGTTATTAATAATTTTCAAGCGCTGTTAAGTAACATGTTAATATCGACTTTCTGAAAGTCTATACATCGCATATCAGTGGTATATCAAAGTTGATTCAACTTCAATTCAATGGACGTAGTAAAGTATGCAATGATTCAGAATACAAGATCTATCGTTTATTCGCATAAAATCGACTTCTTGTCTACGATTCACAGTCAATCGTGATATTTATTCACGTCACATAGTCAGTTAGAAGTACATAACGTGTTTTAATTTCAACAAACAATCAGTTAGTTAACACTTCGAGTTAGCGAATGATATCATGGAGCAGTAAGAAAAGAAAAACAGGAAACTTGGTAAGTTGTTATTAAGTGGATTAGTTTGTCAGTCTTTAATATGTACTTGTGTAGCAGGTGTTTTATGGTATTTCTAAGCTCCCTTTTGATTTATCGATTATCATCTTATCTTTTACCAACTAATTGGCTGTAGATAGTTAGTAGAAACTTTTAAGTTATGGATTTACTATGATTAACAAGTATCGATAAGGAGTTTGACATACAACACCTAGTGTCAGTGGGGGGCTCGCCCTCATACATCCACATGCTTAATGTCTTTGCTGTGGAAATACTGTTCATCATTTTCACGTAGTAATATGTTTCTACGGGATAGAGAGAAAGAAAAATGGATTAACTGGCTTAAAGAGGGTTGACAGTAATGTAGAAAGCACTGACTTGAAAAAGATATGGGTTTTTGAGGGAACGAACGGCTTATGAAGCTACTTTTAATTGTAGGCTACCATGGAAATGAAACTACTAACGTTACTACGCTGCTTCGTTGAATTAACTCTAGGCAAGAGGCTTTAGGAGTGATCTCTTAAAAAAACCATCAGCTTCGACCTTAACATTTGAACAATACCCAAGCACATACACAAACAATATGATAATGCAAAATATGGTCGAACAATTATCTACACAAACAATATTTAGAATTACCATGTTGCAAACAAATAGTTCACAATGCCTTAACTTTCCATATCCCACTTGCGCCTACACCAATTCGCTGTTCTGTTCAATCTAAACAGGTAGAATCTACAAATGTTTTTACTAAGTATGACATTATCGATAGCCTAACGAAATGAACACATAGCATTCAGCGCAAGATAATCAGAGACCTATAAATGTCATCAACAGAGGAGGGTACGTCATGCACGTACTTTAAGTAGATTAGAGTAAATGCAGAGTGAAGAGGTCGTATGCAAGTAATTTGATGCATATAAGCCTAACATAAAATAGCAAAAGTGAACTTTTACATGGGTAAATCGTACTGTCATAGAATCCGATGACAACTTTTTAAAACTTTTTCTTACAGGACAGATCGACTTAAAACGCTGACAACAGAAATGTGACCTAAATCTTCAAATAATCTATTCAACGAAAAAAAACTTGAGAAGAATATAACATCTATATCACACTGAGAAATTTAGTTAGAGGTTATCGTCAGTATGATTTCTTGAAGACTCGAAAGAAGGCTCAAATTAAATGAGTGGGATTACACTTTGAAGTATGAAGGGCTTTCTGCTGTATGTTTTTTCGAAGTATTAGTTAAACATCATATAGATATAAGTATAAAATATCTTATTACAACTTATTTCTCAGAGTTAACATTAGATTTCTACAGACAAACTAAATTATGGATATAAAGAAAAACAGAGTAGTTAGGCGATTCATCATTTCAGAAAAAAGATTATCCTCCTTAACCATTTTGGTAAACATACCCGTTATACTAAATTTAATTGATACATAAAACAGCATTTGTTGGATGGTGATAATAACATTAGTAGGGAAGGAAACAAATGAAAGGTTACTAGTGCAATAACTGTTTCTTTAAAACACTGTTTCACGTTATAACCGCTAAAAGAATATCTAGTAAGGCTAGTATTACGATTAGTCACTAACAAAATGAATACAGTATTGATTAGTTTGTTTATGAAACTATTTTGAATAAGATGCATCTGAAAAACTTTGAATGTATTATACCAGTAAAACAAAATCATTTTAATTCCATGAAGAAAATAATAATAATTTATTATTTTAATAAGATTTGGATTTGATTGATGTTGAGATGTATCTACTGAACATGAATACAATTACTGTAGATAAAACATTAATTTATACAACAGTTAGGTTCACAACACCAACAACATTACTGATATCGGATGTATAGGAATGCTTTATCAGTAAACGAAGAATGGTTTAGAGTGCAAATACAATTTGTTATGTTATAAAGAGGATACTACAATTGAACGTAAACACACACACACATACACGTACATTCATGCACACACTATGACACCTTGTCAAGGAGTGAGAAAAAACAACTCAATATATCCAAGTACTACAAATACTTTATATACGTAATGAAATTATATTATCATATACAAGTAAATATGAAACAGGATTTATCGTTTACCCGTTTCTTGTTGTTCAAATGCTGGATACATATCACATGCGTCATTCCAAGATTTATTGCCATTAGCAATATCAGACATTAATGATGGTAATTCATCCAACTAGTAAAACAGAAAGCAAACATTTAAACAGATATGAAGAGAAATCTATCAAAGTTGAAAATAATTTACGCTTAAAGGTTGTACATATTTGTAAATATTTCAATCCTCATTCAAACTAGAATACTATGAAGAAATAAACGATAATCATTAATAAGAACTGAAAACAAACTAACAAAGAGTAATTCTACATCAAATTATTAAGTTCTCTTAAAAGTATGAAGGTGGTTATCACTTCTCGGTTGCTTATAACGTAGAACTGTTCTTCTTCTTGATGTACTTGAAAAAGAAACTAGATTAGTGGTGGCCCCGATGACTCAAGTGTGACCGCAGTGTCCAAGGAACAACTGCTTAAAGCCGATCACATACGACCTTTTTACAAGTAGTTGTTAATGAGTTAGCTTCTTAATTGCAAAATTTTTAACACCGGAGACGGAAATTCATAGAGTAAGGTAGCATGTGCATTTAAGACCAACCTTTTTCAATCCCATCCTTCCTTTAGCTATGATGGTTGTTTGAAGAAAACACCTTAATACCGTTACATCTCTGTACAGTCGGTAGTACGACTTCACCCTTGGACTTATGGTTTCCTACCTACCCTACTCTGGGATTTGGTCCGACAATTTAATTTCTATCTGCTTATTGAGGCATGGCAACTTGAACTGATGTACGCACGTACCAAGTTCTACGTTGTAACTGACTGACTTCCTACCTTTAGTCTCGCCGACCTACTTGGAATGGTAAGACCTTACAGAGTAAATATTCCAACCAGCATAACTCGATTAAGTTACTATCATAGGTAAGGAAGATTACTATATTAAGGTAGCAGAAACGGTAGGGATTAAATTAGTCCTAATGATTTAATCATTAAGACCACTATTGATAATTTGAAACAAAATAACCCCATTGAAAAATAACAATCAGACTAATGACCGTGAAGTTCGAATAAGAAGGCTTTAATTATTTGTTGTCCCTTTCTAATTTAGCATCGGTCGTATAAAGACATACTAAACTGACATGCATAACTGAAGATCCAACGATAACGGCTGTTCTATGTTTACAACCTTAACGACTAAAACCATTTGACAAAATCATCGTATAAGAACAAAAATTTCAGCGAAAAGATCTTTTTTCACCAAATTCATCATCGACCTGTACAATCGTGTACAATATGTTTCTCATAGAGTAGTTTTGTGAGAATTTTATGTTTTAATGGGAATTATAAAAAATCATCCTATATACTACTAGTATAAGCTATTTTAATGTTTCCATATACACAGTGACAGATGGACATTAGTGAACAAATGATATATGCATAGAATTTCCATGCCTAAATATAATGCTCTGCTCAGTATTGTCAACTATTTTTATAAGAAGTTGAACATTTTAATACAGTTATTCTTGTATCTCAAGTAAACTTATATACAGAACTCTTTAGGGCTGGATTAAGAGATATACGAACTGATAGTTGAGTAATTATAGCACTAAACTATTGAGTATTACAGTGAATACTAAAATTGCAATTCATTTGCATTGTTTTAAATAAACAAATAGAATAACACTAACAACCGTAACAGTGCATATGAACCCATAATTAGTAAGTAGGTTACAAATCATGACTCATTGTCTAATATAAATCATGTTAAGAATTGAATGTAGTGAAGAAGTTAGCTGAAAAACCTACATTTATCTAAAAATATTACTGATAGAAACATTGAGATTGAAAGCTGGTCATTATGAGAAATGATGAACACACACAAAAATATTAAAATTACCTGAAAACTACTTACAAGTAGTACAAGTTAAAGATTGTAAATATTTAACAGTATTTTTAGTATAGATTTACTGTAGATTATTTAGTAAAAATACACTCTAAGTGATGATGAAGTGATCATTCTACCCTGGAGCGTTTTTATTTTTATAGAAATGTTTATACACAACTTATTAGTGCTTTCCTCTACAAGCATTATAGCATAGAAGTGAATCATCTGAATATGTATGTAGGCATTATATCATGAGAGCATCACATTATCATACACTAGTAGTTCACACTAATAACACGTTATTCTGCTATTTTAAGTAGTAAACAGTAAAACTTTTTATATTCTGACCTACCAATAGATGTTTTCTTTTTTTCAAATAATTAAATCTTTTATAGCAAATAACCGAATTAAAATATGAAATCAAGTCGGATATGATGTACTTTATTCAAGATTGTTGCTAGGATATAGAATATTTTCAGTTAAAACAAGTCCTTAGAAGATAGGTGTTACTCAAATTATTTAAAGTAATATATAACCTGAAAGGAAGATATGTTTTAAGATTGAAAAAGTACGAATTCTGATCACACAACTATTTTCATACATTGAAATTCACTAAATAATTGAATGTATAGCAATAAAATGTAAACATTTTTTAGATCTCAATTTGATACTACAAATTGGTTTGAATTAGACAACCATTTGTCACCAGGAAGCACTGGGAAGCTGTCTCACCTTGGTATGGGACCGACAAGAAGTGCACATCCACGACCCAATCAGGAATCGAATCCAGGACCCTCTGATTCTGTGAAGAACGCTTTACCATTAAACTACTAAGTCGGTTCCAAGCAGGTGATATTTCCAACTCAGTCAATTTCGTTATACGTTTGCGCGACCTCATCAACTGCCACTGGTGGCTAACTGCCTCACAACCGATAAAGTTGAACACCACTAAGCACGTCTTCTCACTAGAACTCCAAAAATTACCCCGAGAAGTTAGTCCCTAGTTAGTTGGATATTGATTCTAATTTGGTGTTGTGGAGTTTGTTAAATGACAACGGTTGGGAGCCGACTTGATGGCTTAGTAATGAAGCGTTCGGCGTGGAGCTAGAGGGTCCTGGGTTCGATCCGTAATGTGAACTACTGGTTGGTTGTATAATAAGATGAGACAACTGTCCGGAGCTTCCTGATGACCAATGGTTGTCTAATTCAGATCAATTCGTGATATCAAGTCACCATTCAAAAATCTCCATAAACACCCAATAAATTTTTTTAATCGTTTGTATTCGTTACGGATCGATGATGGTTGGATACAATTGTAAATCAGGGAGTGCTGGACAAATATTCTGAGTATGCAACTAAGTAGTGGGCACCCTCGACTCCTCCAGGAAATCGAATCCGAAGCTTTCAAGTTTCGGGGAGCTTAAGCACCTGTACCAGTGAGTCGGCGTCCAAAGGTAGGATTCCAGCTTTCCACCAATTTGTGATATAGTGCAACGATCATCCATTAACATGGATGATAACTGTCTTACTCCCAACAAGTTTGAATTCTACCAGCCACGACTTATATACATTTTTATTTAATTAACTACATTAAAATTAATTCCAAATGGCGGAAGACGAATGTCAATGCTGCTTACAGCTAAAGGTGAGTGAAATAAATGCTCCTAGTCGATCAGAATCAATATGGAGAGGAAAAATATACATTAGCTAAAATTCTTAAACAGCATGAAAAGATTAAATTAACAAGATACTAAAGAATTGAGATAACGATAATAAGCATAATTACATACAGGACAGTACAATCCGAGAAAAGAGAATGTAAAGGAATACTGGAAGTCAAGATAGTGTGAGTGAATGTTCACCAACGTGATAAATTCTGAAACATATTATCTAACCTCTTTAACCAGTGATCACAAATGTCACATGGATGTGACATAGGTAGTCTGCATAGCTAAGACTAAAAGTTAATGAACTGGTACAATGTCTTATTTTGAATAACATTAACTTCAACTCCAACTATTATTATTTACATGTTATGAATCTACCTGAAGAGATAGTATATTACCAAAGACTTATATGACAAATCAAAAAGTAAACAGAAGATTGATAATGAAACTTATTTCTGACATTACTCGGAATACTGAAAGTTTGAATAACTATATGAAACATCAGTGCAATGTGGTATAATACCATTATAATTTGAATTCCTATTAAAGAAATGTTTACCAGGATAGTTTATTCTCAAAAAAGTATGACAATTATATTTATGGTTATTTGATTGAATTTACTAGTCCACAAAAAGCTTCTAGAAATTTAACTTTTCTGATTGTAAAATGTACTTGAAATTCTGATCCCTAGTCTCCTAAGTCGAAATGTAAACATTTCGACATGTGAAAAAGCTTCATCGTTAGAATAACGTAAAACATTATAATAAAAGAACTCATTAGATACATTGGAAATGTAAGCTTACAGGTACTCTGATTTGCTTCATGCTGTCACGTTCACGAAGTGTTGCTGAGGCAGGTGACTTATTCAAAGTGTCAAAATCAATAGTGATTCCATAAGGAATAGCAATTTGATCTGTACGAGCATATCGTCGTCCAATAGATCCACTACTTTCATCAATACGATGTGAAACACCATATTTAGTCAGTTCTGCAGCTACAATATCAGAAAAGGATAAGTTTAAAACTATCACATAGATTAACGAAATTTTCAAAAAGGGTGTAAATGTCTTGGAGAGGTTAGCTAATTTAACATTGAATAGTTTCACGTTTTAGAGAAATATAAATATTGAATGACATTCCATCACCTGTCAACTTAAATTAAAATAGCTGTGGCCGCGACTAAGTAACCTTGAACCCTTCAAAAGTTTACAATGGTGTAACTGTCAACCACAACTAACCAGAAGAAAAAAATACTATTTTAACCGCGATATGTAAGATAATAACTGACAAATAATCAATCTCATATTTTATAACAAACTGAAAGTACTCAAAGGAGTAGCATTCATAAAAGAATTTAGTGTATAGTTTAGGCACGATCATCGGTTATGTCTCGACAATCTATGTTGCACATAAGTGAGGCTCCGACCGTAGCTGATGGTTTAACATGTTTATCACGAAAACTCAGCTCTCTTATAATGCCTGTAACAAATTCCTTGAAACCTATGTTATTGATGGAGAGAGGCAGTTAGGAGAAAACAGTAAAACTGCTGACAGCATCGAGATATAACTGTTACCAACTGATAACTAGCATCCTCAGTGAATTCGTCTTTTAACATGTGGAATAAGTGTAGAAAACAACATTCTCACTTAAAAACAGTGTAGTGTTTCTAATATTGAATCATAAACGAAAAATAAACACTAATAAGAAAACTATGTAATGTGGAAAGCTGAACAGTGTTAACTGTCAGTAGCACCCATTCATACACAATGTTTAGATAATAAAGTAAATACCATGAGAATTACTGAATTTTCCGATTGACTGCTTTTCACTTATATAATTATTTACCATCTCTCCAATTTTGTTGATACTGATGCTTGTTTACTTGCTACAAGAACTGAATAAAGTGGTACCAATTAACAATAATTTAAGTTGGATTGTGACTGGCAAGTGGAATCCGGGACGCGCGTTTTGTCCTATTTGGGACTCATCGGCCGGATGTACCTACATCCCAATGTTGATGTTCACACTGGGATTCGAACTCAGTCCGCTTCATGTCAAACGCCCCCCGCTTTCACCATTAGGCTACTGTGTCCAGACAGTCACACTTGTGCAACGGGTACATATGCAATTTATGATACAAGCCTATTCTCAATAGTACCAATTAACTGTTTAAACACTAAAGAAAACATAGTAACAATTAAATTGAAAAACAATTTAGTTAGTAGCTGCTGTGAAAATTTCACTAAATTAAACACTAATGAATTGAATTTTCGAAAAGATGTCAGTATATGAGAAGTATATAACCTTAGAAAACAATAAGTAGCTTACAAAATATAATATGGAATTGTGATAGAATCTCAAATATATACGTTTTCTAGGGTATAAATCACCACTCATTGGTGGATACTACACAAAATACAGTGACATCAGTAGCCTAAACGAAATGTAGAAAGAAAACTGTTCTTTGACTCGATAATATACATATATATCTATTCATTATTAAGTATAGGAGTAGGCATTATTTTCTTTTAGTATTGATATCAATAACCGGTTCTAGAAACCTGAAAAAACAGGATTAATTTTGGAGAAGTGGTTCAGTGGTTAAGACGATCGAATTTTAGCTAATAAGTTAGAATCTCGTACTTCCAACATTTGGTAGTATTACTAACCCTTCACCTTAGATTATGACATGGTAACAAATGCACTAATTTGTCATTTGAGTAAATTTTATTTGTATACAATCCCAGCCAATGGAATTAACTAAAATGTTAACGTTTAGCTCTGAAGAGTGGTCCGAGATTCTTTAGGGAAATAACCAAAAATCCAAATTATCGAATATGAATGCAAATAAGAGGTAAAACATCCCAATGGTTGTCCAATTGAACACAGAGCATGAATATATTACGTAAGTCATTAAAAGTAAATGTTTTGGATGGAGGAAGGTGTGTAGTTTACTTGATGTGCGTACACAGTGCCTCTGGCTATGATCACGGTAAATAAATGATCTGAAGTCTAACTTGTCAAATTATTCACAATCTAAGAATAAGTAAAAAATAGATAGATGCGATGATAATTATATGTTATAGAGTGCATGTATATTTTTTACAGGCAGGATAATTGAATTGTGCAATAAGACTAAATAGTTCTACATAGAGTAGATAAATGCATGTGATTGAGTGGTAAGGCAGCAAGCTGATAGCGACAAATCTAATTGTAAAGGTTAGCCAAAAAAACAGAGTGCTCTTCATCGTTGTTCATAGAATTAGATAGTACGAGGATGTTAAAGTAGTAGATAATGTCCGAATTCATTTATAAATCAACAATTAACATGGTTTAGTCAATGATAAACAATGTAGAACTTGGTATATATGCTCATAGGTCCAAGTTGCCATATCATATTAGCACGAGATCGAATTTATAATATTCAATACAACAATATTATACAAAAAAGAAGGATAAAATAAAGGTGTGTATGAAAGAATAATAGGACTCAAGATTTAGATGAAGACAGTGAGTGAATACACATGCGTCACTGTAATCGATTCTAAGCCATGTCATCTAGTGTCTTTAGCTATTCGTTAGGATTATCGTATGGATACCAACCAGGTGGTCTGCTTTTACTAACATGGCTTAGTACTTCATCTTGTCTGTCCATATATATAGGGCTTCAGATGCTACTCTTTCTTTATAAGAAACAAAACCGTTTTGAAATAATTTCATCCCATTAAAGTTGATGCTGTGTCTTATTTCTATTGAATCTAATGCTGTTGATGACTTATTTTCAAGTTTACTTTAAATTTCAAAGGATTTAGAAATAAACTTTAGACAAAGTATACGTTCCTTCACCAACTTCACACATTTTCTTATGTATATAGCATTACATTTGATGTCATAGACATTGTTTGTCTGCTCATCTGTTGGCATTATATCCTTGATACTGATGGGTGCAGAGCCAAGTGTATTGTTTATTCGAAAAAAAGACCATGTTAATTGAAAATTCTTTTAATCTCATCCAAAGTTCCATTTTAGTATGGTACATTCACAGTATCACTTTACTGCTTCAGTTGAACCTATGATTTATCTTTGTGCTTTTCCTAAATTTTTTTCTAACAAAGCTTTAAGAGTAATTTTTTATTGACTTTAATCGCTAAGATTAGTTACAAAATATATCAATCTGTACTTGGTAAGTAAGTTGAGTCGGATCTTGAAGATCATGTACTAATAATGAATCACGATATACAAAATAAAAACTGAATTTGAAATTCAATGGAAGTGACAATAACCAGAATACTTTTGATATATACTAATACATAGATAAAGCATATCATTGTTTATCGGGGATGCTAGATCGCCAAAACTCTTTTGGTAGACCTATCACTTTTGTGACTGATTTGTGTAGATGTAATTTTCTAGTTTTTGGGCCTAAATGCGCTCTTTTTACCTTTAGTTTTTGTTTTGTGCCTGGTTAGACATTAATCTAATTAGTCCGTTGCATATTTTACTATGATAAGTGTGACATCTTTTAAGGACATTCTCTTTTTTTGTATATATGCGCATGAGTTGACCGCTTGTTGTTCGTTTGACAAGTAACCTGTAGAGTTAGACAGACAGACAGATACAACGCATGAACTTCGTACGTACGTACATCAGTTCAGGTTGCCATACCACATCAGCACAGAGACGCAACTGTTCAGTTCAAATCCAAGAGTGATAGCGATAGTAGAAGTATTAGCAGTAATGCAGAAGATTAGGGAGCGAAGATATGATTCGAAAAGTATAATTCAGTATGATAAATTTGAAAGGAGAAAGATAGAGAATTCAGAAGGTTAGATTTTGAGAGAACACAAAGAGTGGATGCACCTGCACCACTGCAAACGATTCTGGGCCATGTCGTTCAAGGTCTCTAATCACTGATGACTTTCGTCTCGCGGACCCCAACCACACAGCCTACATCTACCAACATGACTCAGTCCGCTTGTCAGTGACTTCATCGATTTCTGCCATGTTTTGGTTTGGCCGCCTCTAGCTTTCTTCCAACCTATTCCTACACCGCAAAACATAGCTCTGTAGAGTTAGACGCTTCTTGCTAACGTTGGACTTCCTTCCACTAGTTAGCTTGGCTGAGGTACACAGGAATAACTAGCTCTACTTGCTATTGTGTCGCTGGTCATACAATGATTAGATATTCTATTCTTGAAGGTATCGTATGAAGTAAACACTGAAATAAATCTATGAAAAAACAAGAGATTAATATTAAAGAAAAACTAATAAAATGTTTAAGTGCTTTCTTTTCTCAGCATGTAGCAACAATAATAATGCATTTCTAGGCATAATAGCAAATTTTTTCTAGAAAATAAAAACAATTCAATGACTAACAACTGACAAATATAATAAATTATGAATTTATGATAATAATATGTACTTACATAGCTTGCGAATAAATGGAGTGAAATCAGCATGATTTGAAAGTGGAAGTAAAGAGCACTTATATGGAGCCAATACTGGAGATACAGATAGATACTTAAAAAAAAATAAGATAAATAATGCTAAAATTAATAGAACAATTAATTCAACATTATACACTAAACTGTCGCTGCTACCTTGGCATCGTGGTCAGATTTACCTGTTGTGATGACCCTAATCATGCTATACTGACTAGATCAATAGTTCCTTAAGATCTTATTATGTCAGACAGGTCGGTTGAAGAGCAATGAAACCAAAGGCACAGAGGTGAGATGGTAATATGATGCTTTCCCTCAGACAACAAGCATGGCAGCGATGCTGCTTTTCCGCAAAAGAGGGATAAAGTTAGAAAACGTCAGACCTAAAAATTCACACCTATACCTTACTCTGAGGATTTCCATCCCTTTGAGTAAGATGTTAACAAGTACGGAGCTAACACATAAAAAGCCCTTTTTGAAAAAGGCCGCATGTGACCAACCTCAAGTAGTCATCCCTTGAGTATGGTGATTACGTGCCTAGGTCTTTAGGGCCAACTCTAACTCAATTTGCTTTTCAGATACATCAGGAAGAACCCTTTCATGGAGTGGACAACCAGGAAGTGATAACTTCCCTCATACCTCTACCTGAAAGTTATACATTGTACGAAATTTTAATTAACTTGTAAAATAGAAAATGATCAACAAATAAAATAAATATAACTAATCGAACAAATGATATGAGGGGTATGTTTTAATGAGTAACATAAAAGTTGGAAACTACTGCATCTACCCTAGAACAAGAACCTATTTGGTAAAAACAAAAAGTAGTAATTACAAGGATAATTGAATAATTAATAAAATGTACACTTTTATGCGTAAAACAGTGGAAGATTAAAATGACAATATAATTCAGTAGAAAGCGAAAATATGTAGGAAAGAATAGTGGAATATAAGATCTCAAAAAAAAAATTAAAGAGAGAATATATTTGCGTCAATGTGACGAATAGTGAGCCATATCACTTAGTGTCTACAGCCACTGATAGTGATTATCATGTGGACTCGAACCAGGTAAGCTAAGTCTACTGACATGATTTAGAGCAACAGTCAAAGACTACATAAATTAATCTTATGTTCTAATTTGGCTCCCTGTACCTTTCTTTCATCCTACTCCTACTCCTACCCCACCCCAACCCCAGCTAACACCGAGAGACAAGGTAGGCGGTAGTCAGTTATAAGTAACACATCTCCCATCATTAAAACAAATTATTACTTAGTTAAGAATTTACTTAAATTTTTGAATTTCTTAACTGTTACTGAATATTTTTGAATAAAACAAAATTACTAAACGTTAGATAATAAATAAGAATAAAATTTCTAGTATGAAACTCCACAGGAGTGAACAGCTTAGACTTAAACCAGGGGGCACTGGACAGCTGTCTCGATTTAGTATAGGACAACTCAGCAGTGTGTACCCTAGTTTCCGACCCAGGAGCTTCAGGTTGGTGAATGCCTCAACCTCTGCACAATTGGGTCCAATGAGGAGTCCCGTACTAGGACGAAACAGCTATCCAGTGCTCCTTGGTTTACAGTAGTACCCTGCCAACACCAATCCGTGACAAATTCAACTAAAAATACTAATCTCCACAAACCATCTCAATTTAACAAAAATTCTCTTATAAAAAGTACATTCTTAGGGCTTAAAAGTAAATATGAACTATAGCGACATGAATATAAGAAAATCGAAATGACCGGGTAATAATGTTGATAAATATTAAGTAAAAAATTAACGCAATTAATGTCAACAGATTATTATAAAAAAAAATTAAGGTCAAGGTTCGGGAAAAAGTAAGAAGTAAGTGAAGTAATAAAAACACTAACAGAAAAAAAACAGTAAGTAATAAAGCCAATGGTCGCGTATATTCTTCATACAACATAAAAGAAGATCATTTTTTAAAGGTATACATGTTTAAAATACAAGACAATTAATACATGAACTAAAATAAACACTATAACAACTTGGGATTCATTGGATAGAAAGAAAATTGTTTAAGGAAAAACAATAATGTCAGGTGAACAGATCACAAGAACATCGTAAAGTACATTGAATATCTACCGCATGACAACTTTTTAAATAACAGTAAAAAATCTGATTGGATAAGATGAAGTAGAACTATAGATATGAAAAATATAGCATTTAACTGAAATGTGGTCACTATAATAAGTTTGTAGTTGATACTCATAATTGGAAATTTTAACAAATTAAACACTTCCTTTGAAATAATTCAAATTTATTTAGGGAAAGCTGGACTACTGTTTCATCCTATTATGAGACTTCGTTGTGATGGTGTATATACTTGATTCCGCCAGGGGATTGAACTTAAGGACTTCACAACTCGTAGAAAACGCTTAAACATCAGCCTCACTGAGCGGGATGGCATAGAATGGGAAAATCTCCGCCTAAATCATTTCGTGAGGAAGAGCGACGATCAGCCAATGCCACTAGTTGTATTCAAACTCGTCAGGTGTAAGGCGGTTACTTTAGACAGAATTGACTAATCGTCGTGTTAAATCACAAAGCGATTGAAGTGGGAATTCTACTACTCAACATCAGCATGCACAGTGAGGTTGACGTTTAGGCACCTGACGTTCCTAGTCTCGATTCCCTGGGAAAATAGACGGTGTGCATTGTCACGGAGGAGTCTCATACTAGGACGAGAAAGGAGTCTGATTTTTCCTAGTTTTTCGGTCAAACCAACCGACAAACAACAAAATAAAATACTAATCTCCATAAGACCACTTCAACTGAACTATACTCTAAATTACCACATTAAATATGTGCTGAAAGAAATGCTGTTAAGTGAGGGATTTTCGATATAATAGTTTACGAGTATCGACAACTTGACGGCTAGGCATATGGCACATAAGAGAGTTTTCGTTAAAAGATGTTATTGGTTCAAACAAATAACTTCATATATAATTTGTTGCCAACTAAAGCTTTATAAGCAATAACTACCTACTTTTAGCTCTAACAGTACAGAGTAACTAGAGAAGAAACTATGACTAGTAGTCATAGTACTACTATGACCCTCATTAACTACAGTCATTTAAGTATTTTTCAGTAATTTCGACAAGACATTTACTTATTAAGTCGAGTTTTCTTTCAAAATCACTTATGAAATATTAATACAACTATCAACTGTATACAAACATAACTTAGATGATGTGATACTGTGTTATCTTAATTGAGTCAGGAGACGGTAAATCACTGTACACAATTAATCGGATAATGATAGCACTATATCACTAAATTGAATTGTTTAAATAAAAGAGACTCTTGTCACTTCACAATAAGAAAGCAGGCGTATTTTCACGAAATTTTAAGATTCAAACCGTCTTTTAAACGAATGCATTAGGAACACTGTAACAAAAGAAGTGAATGTTTACTCTCTTATGAATTTAGCTTAAATGGATAAATAGAAAATAACGTTAACATAAAGTGATTTGTTAGATTGAATCCGATTGTAGAAGATAATGGTAAAGTTATGCATTATTCTTATATACGGTAAGGATAACATTGTGTGTATTACTGAAAAAAAAGCTTTATTTTGGTTTTTGGTTATCCTCTTTTATGTATTATTATCGAGTTGTAACTACAGTTGTACATTTTGTGTAACATGTTAAACGACTTAACTGGTTAACAATAGAAGGAACTATATTTTCTAAATGAAGCTTCAATGTAAAAAAAAAAGAATACTCGTTTCTAAACGTCAAATTAAAAGTATATGCGGTTTCAAACAAACTACTGGATGTAAAGATAGATATTCACAGAAAATATTTGAAAAAGCCCACTAAGTTGTAATAGTTACTACTATACAATAGGTGTTTGCATGCTCAAAACGTTATGTATAAGTAAATATTGATAAAGATAGTATTACTTAAATTACTTACTGTGCGCTGTTCATCACCTTTCACGTACACGAAATGAGTGTTCAAATATGGTATACAAGATACGGCCAATGCCAAATGAAGGCTCAATCACATTAGGTACTATTTCATTGACTGAAATAACATTAATGTATTCAGAAAAAAATTATCAATACAGTGATTTTTTTGAAACCAAGCGTATCTGAGAAAACATTCTTAGATTGTGTATCGTGTTAGAAACCATGGAAACAACATATTAAAGAAAAATATCCGATTCAAATAAATCATTTTGAAATTTCTGCAATACGAACTGGATGATCAGTAGTAATCTATACTATACGCAAATCCTGAATATCATCAATCCACCGACTAACAAACCCAGTGTGGCTATTAAGCTAATTGAAATGATATTATAGCACTCTTTAATCGGTTTTGTGATTACCTGGAGTTGATCAGTGGGAAGCCATCGATCTAAGTTTCGTGATTATAATAAATAAACTTTGATTTAAGACTCCTAAGAGATTCCAATATGAACCATTTAGGGTTATAGTCAGTAAATCACAACTCATTTTTAGCAAAAAAGCGTCTACATTAAGTAGAGACAAATATAACAAAGGATTGTGAAACAAAAGTGAATTTTTCTTCAGTCTTTAAACGTCAAAAATAGCTGCATAAAATAGCTGCACGTTAATTGATTTCCCTACAAATTCATGAAATGGATAAGCACCATTATTAATCCTACTGAGTGTGATTTGACACACCAAACTCAGCTGATGTATATACTGGGATACTACTTAATAGGGTTAAAGTTGATTAAGATGAAAAGTGTGGATTGAAAAAACAAGTAGTATGTACCGTAATACAAAGCCTGTATTAAAGATGTTAAAGAAAAACCAATTATCCTAATTCAAGAAACACAACTAAGTAAAGTTTATAAAGACATTCAATGATATAGCTAAAAAGAGAAAACAGTCACTATCATCCACTAGATTTTCAGTTCTGGCAGGAGTTTAGAACACGGACCACCTTGACATTGGCTAGGTGAAAATTGACCAATAAGAAAGCGACTTAGGATGGAATGATATTATTATTAGAAACATCTTTCAAAATAAAGTATTACTCAAATGTGTACAATAATTTCACATGATTAATAAATGTTTCGAGATTATTTAAGGGTTGTAAACATTTAAAATCAAAGTAACTTCAATATAAATACTCGTCCATGTGGCTATAGAGCATTTTTCACAGGTTTCTCTATATTTGTGAAGATAATTTTCCAACCTAGACCTTATGGCTTCGTACGAATTCCTGTTGAGAGAACCACAAAGTGTCGGCTGTGAACGCCGTTCTGATGACTGTATCCAAGTCTTGATAGGCACTTGTATGACTTTAAATCAACGGTGTAAATAGTTGTGCTAACATTTATGGCATCAAAATATTAGCTTATCACTCTTCTCTAAGCATTTATCTAGATGAATAGACTCACCACAGTCACATAAACACGTTCTAGTAAGAAAACCTTTCTCTTGCAAATAGCTAAAGATAACTTCCTCCTCGAAATTAGCGAGCATGCGATAAATCGTCTACATCGAGAACGAAACTGTGCGCAATGACCTTGAGATGAAAAAAATGGTCATCTCATTGATTCGCCCTTATTCTATAGTCCTGCCATATTCCTTCTAAAGCCATATTCTCAGTGTACAGTTAAATTCATTATAAGCGATACTATATTATTTAGACTCTTAAGCTGTATATTCTGTTAATTTCATCTTGCTGTATTGATGTAGTGTAGTGTTAAGAAATAATACACGTTTGTGCTAGATTCTAGGTTGATTATAATTTACTAAAGTGAAGTCTATTTATTAAAAAAATGTCTTAATTGTGAAAAATGAGAGGTTAGTGCATACAACACTGAGCGTTTGCTGAGAATTCAAGCTGGTAAATTTACAAATCAATATGGTGAAGAAAAAGGACACTTACCATGGACAATATTTTCATATTCTTTAACCTGAACCATAGAATTATTGATGTCTACTTGCTTCCCATTAACTGTCAATGTAACCTTTCTAAATGAAAATAAAAACAAATGCAGTAATTAATATTGAAGATTATTCAGACTAAGTTTCACAAAGAATCATATTACAAAGTGACCAACCGTTAGGGATTGAAAATCCCTAAACATATGATTGTTCGCTTAATCAAGTTGCATTGATATTTTGTAAGCTTAATTGTAAACTGTCATCGCATTTATGTGAATCAATGTGAATAATACTCCTGAGCACACCTGACAACATTTAATTGTATTATTAAAAATGTTAATAATTTCAATTAGATGAATAATCACTATGGATATACGAATATTTTGTAGATATACGCATAAGCTGAGTGTTTGAAATTCCGTCCGTTAGGCTACCCGTAGAATTAACGCTTTTAGCTGACGCTAAACTTCTCCCTTTAGTTAGCTGGGCTGGGGTGCTGTGAAATAGCTTAGCTCACCTATTGTTGTGTCACTGGTCATAAGTTCGTCAGGAGGTATCGAAGTGTCTTCTTAATTCGCAAATCCTCAGCACTAACTTTAAAAAAATGAAATAATGTAGCTGTAAAAAGTAGGTGTTACGCAATAGGGTGTTATGGGGATTGTTGAATGTTAGTTTGACAAGGTTGAGCAGACATATCGCGAATTGACTAAGTCAATAATATCAATCGTCGAGAGTCGACTCGGTGGTCTAAATGGTAAAGCGTCTACCTTGGAGCCAGAAGATCCTAGGTTTGATCGTGGATGTGTACTGCTGAAGAGTCCCATACTGAGACGAAGCAGTTATCCAGCGCTTCCTAGTTGTCATTGGTTATCTAATTCAGATCAATTTGTGATACCCAATCAGCAAGTGTTACGTGTTCGACTTTAAGCTATGTATTTGTCTGATTGATGTGGTGAGTAGTGATACTATCAGATGTTCAAAAAAAGTAGGTGGGGTGGGACTTGAACTTTCAACTAGATGCATGGAAATTAACTGCTTATAAACAATACATACTATCAAACTTACAACCTAATTAAAGTGAACTATTTATTATATTTTCCAATATTTAGTACATTTTTATTGGAACAATAAAAGAGTATTAACTATTATCAGGAATGAAGTAAGCGGTATTTTATATCAAAACTTTTTCTCATAAGTTCAGTTCGGTTAAAAAAAAGTTAGGTTTCTATACGCTATAGTAAAAGAGAATGCACCAAGATGGCATAATGTTTATGCAAAGTGTATTCACTTAATATTCTTGGTAGATAAAGTATTTAAAATAAAAAAAAAACTACAATGCTACCATTGACTTATATATATCATAGTTACTATGATTCAGATTACTAAAACATCACATGCTTACCGACTAAAAGTTATGCGGATAGCAAAAATGCTTAGCACTGTCAATCAAGATTTTTAGTATTACTTTTAATCATGACAAAAATAAACGAAAATCAACTATACAACTATACAAAGAATAAAGACATTTTCAAGCATCTAGTTACTGGTTACAGTGATCACAAACAAATATTACCAAATGTGTCACAGAAATGAATAAGTGATATTTTGTATCATGATAACTACATCCAATCACTAGATAGCATGATGAAAAAAGATCCTATTGTAATCCTACTCTTATAAACACTTCCAGAATTTATGTAAATTTCATTATAGTTTGACGACTATGTAATCCTACTTAATATCCTGAGAGATATCAACTGGTTATACAAACTGAAAAAGGTACAGTGGTATTTGGACCTATGACCTATTAATTGTACTTAAATTCCTCAAAAGTGGTGAGTTACAATGTAATACTTACAATAATAAGGAGTGACAAGAATCATAGCAACAGAATATGAGTGAATTTATCACGAAATAAGATTGGAAGTATCTCATAATATCATAACTGTAATGAATGAGTAAAATCAAATAATGTTGATTGTCTAATAATTCATCGAAAACTTACCCACTGTTCATCAAATCATTTTTTAAACAACGACATTCATCAAGAGTAAGTGAGTTCAAGTGCTGAATGATAGCTTTTGCCTCTCCACGAAAGGCTTTTCCTAATTCACCTTTATTGGGTATACATTCACAGATTTGCACAGTTTTCTGAGAATGTAAAAAAAAAAAAAGACACTAGTAAGTGCGTTCATAAAACTAACAGTAGTGTACAAACAAAACATTAAAATGTGCGTGACAGAAAATGTAATAATAAATGAATTAGGGTTTCTTCCTGTCCCAAGCCCGGACAAAGGAGGAGAGTTGGGTATGGGGGGTTAGGAACCTGATTCCGTAAAAAACAACCTTGGTAAAAATCGCTAATCAGAACTGGTCAGTGGCCTATGCTACACGAGGGGTAACATGCATTGATGACTATAATAAAACGACATATTTTGAACATGTTATCAGTAATACACACCAATAAGTTGTTACATTTGGGCACAGTAGTAGATTAATGAGTTTAATTAAAATAAGTGAATATAGTTGATGACCGATAAATGAACTCAATCATACAATACAGTTGAGTAATGGTTGTTCGCAAGGTTGAAACACCGAATCGAACTCCCTGAAAAAGCAGATAAAGACGAGATCATTGGACAGAAGAATAAGTTTTTTTCACGTCAACTTTCCAGATTCTCTAAAAGCATTTTTTTACTGACAACGCGCATAGTTAATGCAAAGGTCATAATAGAAGGAAAATAAAATAATTTAGATGTAAAATAGACTGCTGTTGCCAAAGCTAATCTATAAAAAATATCATTAAGAACTGAGTTTTAAACACAAATCACGTGCGACAGGAACCAGGATTGCCAATTAGTTAGTACATCTAATAACTAAGACATAAAATGTTTTGAAAGTAATTTAGTAATCGAATCAGTTGGACGGGGATACCAACCTATACAACACTGTGGATACTATATTTACACACAGGATTGAACTGCTTATGATTACAACAAATCCAAGATGAATTAATCTGAACACTGATCCTAAGATTTTTAGTAAGCAATGCAAATTAGTTAGACAGAAGTCGAGTTAACGCAGAGAAAAGATATTAGTGACTATATGCAAAAGAGTCGTGATATCTACATACCTTTATCACTTATTGACGTTAGGGATAAGGAGAGAGACACTATCTAACCTATTGATCAAAATAACATTGGGGATCAACGAGTGTGAGAGGATTAGCAAACCAAAACCAATCATTTTGTGGCACATTTAAGTGTGAAGACCATTAAACCAGTCATACTGGAAATTTGAAATTTATTTATGCATCTTTTTCACCGAAACTCAACTTTTTTCAAGGCAATAATAGGCTTCGAGGTTAACGAAAGCACTTAAGAAGTACAAAATCACCTGGCAGTATTTGCTATCCTTAAGTTTTGATTGAAGTACATTGGTGGAATAGTCACTTTCAAACTGCAACACTTAAGGATATATATATATATATATAGTAAGGACTAGGAGTTTTCAAATAAGGTAGTGATCAATGTAGTGAAACCGTATACCTAAGAAACATAAGAATTGTGGAAACAGATATTGAAAATAGTTTAATGTAATGTTATATCTAAATGAACCTTTATTATTAATTTGAAGATTGTATTTAAATGCAATAAACCACCATTATACTTTTAATAAGAAATACTTACAGGTTCATCTAAAGGTTTTTCAGCAACCAAACGAGTGCCTGTTGCTTTACTGTGCTGATTTAGGTCATAACAACTTCTGTCTGCACAACCAACACATTCAATCCAACCGTAACTTGTTTGACATTCAGCATCCCAACAATCACAGGCATAATGAGCCATTTCATTTGATAGATGCTGTCGAAATCGCATCCGTTGTGGATCCACACCAATATGGACTAAAAATAAATGTATTCGCGCCATAAAGTAGCCCAATGTTTGATTTGCCACGACACCCTACAGAGAAAAATAAAAGAATCAATAAAAACACTCAGGTATAGTTATTTGTAATATTATGAGTAAAACATTAAATGCTTGTAGAAAATCAGTAGCAAAGTATTTTGCCACTTGGCAATAATCAATACGACCTAACTGAAACTCCAAGTAAACTAATGCTTACTCTAAAGAATAAACCTAGATTTTTGATGTTGTTAAAATATAATTACACTAACAAATGGGTTACAACACTCTCAGACCTGACTAAAAAGCCACAAAAAGGAAGCAGAACAAACTTAACTCAATGGTAATAACTGAATATTATGACAATATTTATCTGTTGGAGACCTGATACATTATTATGTGTCAACCGAGGCACAGGATTATATGGACACAAAAACTACGTGCAAAAAATACCGTGAACACATCAACAATCTCGATGAGTTTAATAAAACATATTACTCCTATGGGATCGCAGATTCACAGTTTCAATCCTTTTCAATGAAAGTGAGACTTTCTACTTAAATTCTTTTAAACCCAAACAAATAAAAAAGTACGAAACAATGAACGAAAAAAACGATAGAAAAAACGAAGAGACGTCTTCAAATGAAACTATTTCGTTGAATCTTAAAAATACGTGTAATTTGTCTGTTAAAATTCTGAACAAACATGAAACCTCCCTAACTCCATCTGGAGTCCCTCTAGGGTTGCTGCAGGTCCCAAGCCCGAATAAAAGAGGAGGGTTGGGCATAGGGTTAGCAACGCCATCCCGTAAAACAAATCGACCACATCTGCTTCATGAAGAAGTTCAGAAGGACCATGGGAGACGTAAGAGCAAGGAAAGGAGCTGACAGCTTCAGATCACCATCTGGTGGTGGCTAAAATGAAACTGATGCTAAAGAAGCACTGGAAAATTGGAGCAGTATTACAAAAGTTTAACACAGCCCTTCTCCGGGATAGTAACAAACGCAACGAATTCAACATAACTCTCAACAATAAGTTTCAAGCATTTCATGATCTACTAGAAAAAAGTAGAAAGGATTTGATTTTGACCAATTTGGACTCTCGTGCTACTAATATGAAGGACGACTGGAAAGATATTAAGGAAACAATAGCTTCAACATGTCAGGAGATTTTAGGTTGCAAGAAACAACACCATAAAGAATGGATTTCTGTTGGTACTCTGGACAAGATCCGAGAAAGGAGGAGCGAAAAGTTAGCAATTAGTAACAGCTGGACAAGAACAGAGAAAGTCAAAGCACAAGCCGAATACGCAGAAGTCAACAAGCAAGTGAAAAGGAGCATTAGGTTGGCTAAACGGAAATATGTTGAGGACCTAGCAATGACGGCAAAATAGGCTGCAAGAGAAGGAAACATGAAGAACCTATACGATACAACGAAGCTAGCTGGGAAATTCAGTAAAACAGAACGGCCAATCAAGAACAAGACTGACAAACTAATCACTGAAGTGAATAAACAACGAAACAAGTGCGTAGAACACTTCGAAAAACCGTTGAATAGACCAGCCCCACTGAACCCACCAGTCATCGAAGCAGCAGTGACGGATCTTCCCATAAACACCGACCCACCAACAGTCGAAGAAATCAAAATTACCAACCGACAAATCAAGAGTGGCAAGTCAGTTGAGCCAGACAACATACCAGCTGAGGCACTGAAGGCAGATATAGAAGCAACTGCAAATAAACTCCACATACTCTTCAGAAAGATTTGGGAGGAAGAACAAATGCCAACAGACTAGAAAGAAGGATACCTGGAAAGGAAAGCTCAAGATATAGTTGGTTGGAGAAGCCTGGTCGGCGACCTATGCTCCACATGGGGTAACAGGCATCGATTTGATTAATTGATGAAACCTCTCTCCTAGAAGATGGATTAAATTTTAATACCTGTTGAAAGCAGCTCAATACTGTAGGAAATGTACTAATTATAGAGCCTATACTCGAAAAAAATTCCAAAAAACTAATCTTATATCATATGTCAAAAGATTTCATACATAATGATGAAACAAACAAGTCTTTCATTTAATATTTCTAAAGATGAAATGAGTATTGCAGACCTTAAAAAAAAGTCAATAGTAATTACCAAAGCCGATAAAGGCAATATAATAGTTATCATGAACAAAAAGGATTACGAAGAAAAAGCTGTTAAACATCTATCCATTGGACCATACACAAAAATCGAATTTAAAAATACTTAGATAATTAGAAACAAACTTAAATAAGAGATAGGAGAACTCTTAAAAGAACTCAAGCCTCTCGTCGGTATTCTGATTTGGCTCTTTTTATATCCCGAATCTTGTGCCGTTTTACGCTTCTACGGTTTACCTAAAATCCATAAACCTAGAATTCCATTGAGACAGCACAAACACACCAACGCATGCGCTCTCAGAATATCTTAGCATTGAAGCCACTTCAATAGAATTTACAAAATTCAATCAAAGACTCTTATGATTTCCAATCAAGAATTTCTGAACTAACTATCGATAAAAACAAAATAATGGTAAGTTACATTGTACCGCTATGCACTAGTATTCCTACTGATGATTGTCTAATCTTAATTAACAGTTCACTAAAAAGTGATCACATTCTGTCAAGTAGATGTCTGTTATCCACTAACCTAATTATGAAGTTACTCAAATTATGCCCAAATTCTACATTATTTACATTCAAAGGGACTTTATACAAACAAACGAACGGTGTAGCTGTAGGGTTTCCGGTGTCTCCGATTGTGGCTAACCTTTTCATGTCTCATATTGAGTCACGTATTTTTGCCAGTACTTTCAGACCACGTAACGAGCTTACATATGTAGATGATACGTTTGCTATTTTAAAAACGACTTCAATGAGAACTTTTTCTAAATTAATTAATACATTTTCAACACAGCAAATTCACATCTAACAATGAAAATACACAAAATGGCAAGTCAGTCAGTTACAACGTAGAATTTGGTACATGCGTACATCAGTTCATGTTGCCAAATCCTAGTAAGCAGACAGAGATTAAATTGTCGGACCGAATCCAAGAATAGTGGAGGTAGGGACAGAGTTGGTACTAATGGAGATGAAATTTAAGAAAATATAACTAAGTATAAAGAGAATTTGATGAATTCAGAAGCTTAGGATTTGGAGGTAGACAAGGAATGGATGCACTTGCGCGATTGATAACGATTTTGAGCCATGTCACCTAAAGTCTCTAACCATTTGTTACGATCATCAAGTGGGCCCCAACCATGTAGTCTGCATCTATTAACATGGCTCAGATCAATTGTTAATGACTTCATGGACTGGTGCCATATTCTTGTTTAGCCGATTCTAGCTTCCTTCTAGCCTACTCTCAGACCAGACAACATTGCTCGTCGAGGTAGACGGTGGTCATGGTTACATAACACATGTCCTAAACACCTCAGATGGTGAAGATTCACTACTTCATCAATAGACTTACTGTATTTACCTAGTACTCTATTCAGAACCCACGCATCGCTTACTCGGTGGTCCCAGCAAACACTAGCAATGTTTCGAAGATATCTATGATTAAATACTAGAAGCATACGAATATCCTCTATCCTTAATGATCATGTTTCCCATCCAGAAAGTGAAACGGATCTAACTGTTGCGCAGTAATCGCGTTCTTTCGTCAGTAAACGGATGTTTCGCCTACGCCACAAGTGACGCGGATTAGCAAAAACCAATCGGGCCTTATGTATACGAGCCGAGATTTCATCAGACACCAGACTATCAGGACTGATGAGACTCCCAGGATAAGTGAGGCAAATAAGACATTTGACTGCTTCGCACCCTGTCACAAACTTCGGTGTCGAATCAAACCAATCCTGAAACAACATTTTGCATTTGGATGCGGAGAACGGCATCCCAGACATGCTTACATTCATGTTTAAGGTAGTCAAAAGATTCTGCATTTTGTCAGTATCTTCACCCAATAGAACTATATCATCTGCATATCCTAAGTCAGCAAGTTTATCTCCTGGAAGGAGGTTAACCCCGGATAAGTCAAACGATGACAATGTTAACTCTAAAAGTATGTCAATGATAAAATTAGATAAAAACGGGGTAAGCGGACAACCTTGACGAACACTACTTGAGGTGGTCGATTTCGACGACAATCCGCCATAAGCTCTGACTCGACATGTGGTGTTTAAGCAAAGAATTTGTATAAGGTTAATGTACCTCTTCGGTACGCCTTTCAATGACAGACATTGCCACATAACTTTACGATCGATAGAGTCAAATGCCGCCTTAAGGTCAAGGAATACAGCTATTGTTGGGCGTCTGAAAATGTGTCTATGTTCCAGAAAGTTGCCGAAGTGTGAATATTTGATCTATACAACCACGTCCAGGTCTAAAACCACTTTGGTTTTCTCGAGTTTGCTCTTCATGTGCTTTAGTTAGGCGTCGAAGTATTATTGAGGCCAATATTTTAGACACTATATTCGTTAAACTGATTCCTCGGTAATTGTCACACGAGGACTTCTGTCCTGTCTTATAGATTGGGATGATTAGTGTTTGAGACCAGTCAGATGGGATTACCTCAAGTTCCCGAATCCTAGCCAAAATCTCAGTTAATCTCACTTCTACAGCTGGACAACTGTCCTTGAATATCCCAGGGGTTAATCCATCAAGTCCAGCTGCTCTCCCTCGTTTTAAGTTCCCTATAGCCTTCTTAACCTCACTAAAACTTAGAGGACCAATATTAATTTGCCATTTAGATCGCTTGGAGATGGGTGGCAACAGGGATGACGTCGAAGGCCAGTTTAACTGTTCCTTAAAGTGTTTCGCCCATCGGTCTAATTTTCTGGATTGACAGTGAATAGTGGAACCATCTTTTTCTGAGATAGTTTCACTTACAGTCAGATTTCTGATACCCGTTTCCTTGATAAGTCTAAATAGTTACCTACTGTTAACTATTGTCTCTGCCTTTTCCATCTCTTTAGCTTTTGCCACCTACCATTGCTCACAATCATTCTGTAAGCATTTAACTAGCTTGTGTTTGTTTCTTTCGCTCTTCCTCGTGTTCAGAGCTAAACGGGATGTGTTGCCGAGCATCTATCAGTTCAGTAGACGCAGCTGAAACCCACTGAGTGTTCTTAACCTCTTAGTTTAGTTTACTAGCAGATATCACTGCTGTTTCAACAGCTTATTGGATATCATTCCCAGCTAACTAGGGATGGACATAGCTCACGCAGTTGACTAATTGGTTTTCTAGTTGTTCTTGAAATGTATTCTTGACTTTTTCATCATTTAGTTGAACTCTAAGGGGAATCCTTGTCGTGGATCTTTTACGTCCAGTGAGACGCAGACTAATACGCGGTCGTACTAAGGCATGATCTGAGTCTAAACATGTACTCCAAAATGAGCGTTAGTCTTCTATCGAGCCTTTCCAACGGTGGCTGATGGCAATGTGGTCTATTTGAGTTGAGCGTTGAGTTGATTGTGGAGGTCACCATGCCAACTGATATCTTTACTTATGCTTAAAGTTGGTGTTTGCGAGAAATAAATGCTTATTTGAACATGGTTGTAGTAAACGGTCGTCACTAACTGTTCGTCGAACCTCAACACCATAGGATCGACCTAGGTGCCTTTCGGTTTCGTTTAGTCTACCTACTGGGACATTGAAATCACCAGTTACTATTACTACATCAGTGCGTTTAGCTTTGCGAAGGAGGTCGGAAAGCTTTCTGTAAAATTTATCTTTTACTTTACCTGAGCTGCAATCAGTGGGAGTGTAGGCAGAGAAAACAAAGAGGCAACGGCGGGTGTCCCTATCTTCCCGAGTTCTTACCGTTCTGTTTCGGCGGACAGCGCACAAGCGACTGTCTATTGGAATCCAGTCAAGGAGAGCCTGTTCAGCTTTTGAGCTTAGTTTTATACTTACACCAGCAATGCCTCGAGTGGTAGCGATGGGGTCTCTGAAAACACAAAGGGTGAACCGAGCCGGTCCCTTATTTTCACAAAGTAGGTTAAGCGAATGAGAGTACTTCGATCCTGTATACGCGTTTTAAAGATGCAGCAGACATCGATGGAGCGAGAATTCGGAGTCATAGCTAAGGAGGCTTGTTGTCTTATTCGGCATAAGGTTTGAACATTAAGAGCTCCGATACATAGTCTAGTGCGAGGTTTCAGGAGACCAGGAATAACGTTTCGTGAACTCAAACCATTAGCCTTAGAGGCACGTGGTGATAAATTTATACCAGGAGGGTTAATCGTGGGGATAAAAGAGTTATTGAGAGTTGATGGTGGGGTTTAACCTCGAACAAGATGATCTCGTGTGCGGTTAGAGGTATGAAAGCGGTTGTATTTTCTTGGTTGCTCATACCAAGGAAGGATTTTACTTCTAGAGGTACCTGAAAAGGGAAATCGGGTTAGTATTGGTCATAGTGACCTGGGAGCGCGATCGCACAGCCCAAGATAATTGCTTGAGGCCGATCACACACGACCTTGTTATTGTAAGTTTTCAAAGTGTTAGCTCCGTTCTTTAAAAGACCTTACTGTCGGTGACGGAAATTCATAGAGTAAGGTGAGGTGTGAAACTTTTAGGGTCGCTGCAGATGCTAGTTATTCGAGGGAAACACCATACTGCTGTCACACCTTGCTGCAGTCAGCAGTGCAACTTCACCCTCAGATCTTAGGTTGCTGCCTTTAGTCTTATTGCTCTCCATCAGACCTGCTTGGCATGGTAGGACCTAAAGGAACATGCGTTCCAGCCAATATAGCTCAGTTGGGCCATCACGATAGGCAAGCCCGACAACTACGTCAAGGTAGCACCTACGGTCGGGACATAAAATGGACTGCCATTTTTAGACTGCCTAGTTAAAATGAACCCTAGTGAAACCTTCGATCTCACTATATGCCGTAAACCAATACATTCTAATAGGTGTCCAGACTTTATAACAGTACATTCAATGTAAAAATTTCTCTCGATCTCAATCTATTTAAAGGAGAGTCCAAAATTACTTCATCAAATGAAGATAAAGATAACAATCAAAGGAGAATATAATAAACATTAAAAACTAGTAATTTTTCGATTAACATTATCAATAATATCGAAAAGCGATTTAACCCTCTGATATACAACAATTCAGATGGCCTTCTATGTACTGATGTAGTGGTTCTACCCTCTCGTCAAGGAATGACCAAAGAACTACAATCAATTCTTAAGCTACACAATATAAAAACCTTCTGGAAAATGACAAACACTCCGTAATTCATTAGTCAGAGTGAGAGGAAAGATTCCTTTTACATCCACACAAAACCGAGTCTACAGACAAGACTGTGTCGATTGTGATGCTTTTTATATAACAGAATCTCGAGAAATTTCAACTCAAGCCAAAGAGCATCTGAGTTATACAATAAGACCACCTAATAATCCTGTAAATCTTGAGAAACCACAAATAAAACCAACAATAGCAGCATATACCATCTTCAACGACAATCAAATCGATGTTGACAAAATTAAAGTAATTCAAAATGACTTTTCCAAATACAAAGAAAGGCGAGTGGCTGGAGCTTTTCATATATTGCTAATCCCAACTGTGCTAGGTGGAAAAAGAAGGCCATATGATTCATCCAAGTTGGACAATTTTGCCAAACAATTACACATCTATCCCACACATTCAATCTTACACTAGAAACACACTGAACAATTAACTCTACCTTTTCACGTTACTAATATTAATCCTCCACTTGTTCCACTACAATTATTCAGATAAACTCATACATACTAATCACTATTGGCATATATAACATTTACATGATTAGACCACCTTTTTTAGTTATTCTAGCAATTAAATAATTCGGTGTGATTTGTTCTTCTGTACTATTTAAACTACAGTTAATTGGACTAAGTTATTGATTCTCTGAAGAAGCGACTTGAATTAAAGCCGTGAAACATCATAAAAATAAAATTCTCTACTCATTGGAATTGTACAAATATAAACATATTAATTATTATAAAGTAAAATGTATAGTTACACTGGCATAGAGTCGATGACAGACACTTTTAGAGGCTAAATTGACCAAAGATCAAAATGATAACTGAATGAACTATTCGTACAACAAACTGATAAATCGTTGCACTCATAATTACACTTAACTCGTGACTACCAAATTTAGTTACAAAATGATCTAATTGGCTAAGTTGCTAGTTCACATTGTTATATCTTTAAAAGTAATGTAAATGTCCTGTATAAAGAAAATAAAGTATTGGAAGGATTATATCCTGCCAACCAAATGTGACTTACTTGATCGACAGCTTCTCCAATAGTAACTCTTCGAGGTCTATCAGCATTCATCTGATCACATGATGAATAAAGTACCATTTCTGTATTTCTCACCTCCTCAAATTTGGGATGACGTTTGTCACTGGGATCTACAAAATACTCAATTTCTGCCATAGTAAACTCTCGGACGCGAATTAAACCCGAACGTGGACTTATCTCATTGCGAAAAGCAGAACCGATTTGTGCAGCTCCAAAAGGAAGACTACCTTGGTTGAAGTTTAGGAGCCTTTGGAAATTAACGAAGATTCCTTGGGCGGTCTCTGGGCGAAGATAACTACAAAGCAAAAGTCAAATATATATTAATATCAAATATTTGTCATATACTTTTATGGAAGTGATATGACGAGTATGCATTAACCTCGACGGTTGACCCATAATTTAATTGGTGTGAATATGATCTGTTGTAAGTGTCTAAATCACGATTAATCATATTTTTACAGTTGAATAATCTGCACATAAGTCTTACTTTAACAAATATACATCTCACTGATGAGTATGTTCTTTGGTGTCTGTATATACGGTTGTATAATATCAATAATCGATTTTACCGATTTGACATCACGAATCAGTTTGAATTAGATATTACCGAAAAGCACTAGACAGCTGCCTCATCCTAGTATGTGATTATTTAGCAGAGTGCACCCACGACCTCGCGGAGGATCAAACCCAGAACCCTCTAGCTCCGCGGTGAATGGTCGATATTTCCAATTCAATCTGTTCGCAGTACGTTTTTTGTGACTCCATCCACTGCCAATGGATGGTGGGGCCATAGATGTGCACCGCTGAAGAGTCCGATACAAGACAAAATAGCTAACCGGTGCTTCCTGGTAGTAAATAGTTGTCTAGTTCAGACTAATTCGTGATATCAAATTAACATTCAACAATTGATTTTGTGGGTGATAGTAGATTACACCACAGCAATTTAGGCGATCGACTGGATATTCATACACAAACAATACTTTCTATTATGACGGCAAGTGATCTAGTGCATACGTGACAATTATGAAACAATGAAGATAGGTGACGTAAAACATGAGCAACAGTAAGAGGAGCTAAGATCATACACTAATCTGTCTAAGTGTAAAATGTCTAAACTTAACATTCAAGGTTCCATAAGACATTGAAATGTGCTATAGTTAATAACTATGGTGCAAACAATAATTTTCTATAAACTCATGAGTTCACTTAAATCACTGTAATTGATTAAAAGTTAGCAGAAAAACGGCTTGTACTAGTTACGTTAGGGGATTAAAGAATAACAAACTTTAAGAACTATGTTTTAGAAGACCATTTCAACTATTTTAGTTATGTGTAATGTAGGCATTTTATTTCCATCATTGTTACGTTCGCTTTTTTCTATCTTCTCGTTTAGCAAATTTACTGTTAGTATATCATTCCTCATTAATGAGTTACAGTTGATTGATTGTGTACAAGTTACTTCAATTCACTACCACTGTCTCCCTTGTTTCGTATCGATTTTAAATTCCTAATTGGCTGTGATTTGGTTTACATACATGTAAAGAAGTGCTTGAAACATAATATGAATTATATGCTTTGGTTCTTTTCTATTTCCAGGCATAGGATTTAGTAGGGATCAGGAAGACGTGCAGGGGCCAACTAGGCAAGCTGATTTGGTGTTTGCTATTACAACTTTGTGAGCACACGGTCCCGTCAACTAAATAAGTCAGCACCTTCCCAACATAGCAGTATTTCAGAATGGCCAGACTAGCAAAATGGAAACCCATATTTTGAGCTATTTAAATTATAGTGACCAATGAAACTTTGGAAATTGCCTAGAAATTATTAATATTTATACACAATGTAGTGTAAGTGGTGAGACTAAAGATTTCGACTGGATATATGGACATTTAAATCAAACTACAAGTTTAATTTAAAAAAAACACATCTTTAATAACAGTTCTCAACAATCAATACATTTGAGTGCCTGTAAGGTATCAACCCCAAACTGAAAAACAAAGCAGAGCAAAAGTTCAATAATAAAGGTGTCCAACTTGCAGCCACTCTGACAACTTTAAACGTCGCTCCGCATATTTCGGTCTGGTAACTAAGTGATATTACTGCCACACGAACCTGGAATATGGATAGAAGCCGAATATAAGATCGAATACCTGGTATATGTGTCGATAAGAAAGTGCCATATTTAAGTAGTCATAATTGTTTAGCATCTAGGAAGTATTTAGAAGTGCTTAACTTACTTAACAGTTCGTATTTTTACATATTTTATAAACCAACTATTTGTGCTTTTTAGAAGTGTTTGTGACATTTAAAATGAATGTGTGTAGAATAATTCTACTACAACTAACCTGCAGTTAGGTAACAAACTAAATCCTTTAGGCAAACACGCTACTTTTCTGTTATTCGAAATGAATGGATATAAAGTTATCACGTCATCTCTTAAATATGTAAAAGAGTGAAAACCATGAGTTTCATTAAGTGGAAAGTCAGATAGATTGTGAAATGGGGAATGAGAATCTATTATTCAAACCTAAACAAATCATGTTTAAAAATATAGCTTTATTGTTAGAATCAGAGAATTATGGCTCATATAAGTTTAGTCGGAATAATGGAAATATATTTAGGAATCCTGACCCTGTATTTAATTATATGAGTAATATTATTCGGAAATTAAAAATACAAACTTAGAGAAGAGAAAGCGTCTTTTCGACTTAATTAGTCTACATAAACAGTTTGCGTGATGGACGCAAACGGAGAGTGGCAGTTTCAAGTGAAATATTTCACAGAAATCTATGTAGAAATTTGAACCAAACTAGAAATTCGTAATAAAAATGTGACGAGTAGCTTACCCTTTACATTGACCAGTAGGACCAATCATTGTAGAAAACATTAAGTTGAATTCTTGAGGCTCAGTCAGATCGTTCAGTGTTAAAGGTGACTTAATATTAAAGCGACAAATAATTTGGTGTAATTCATCTGCCCCATAATTATCTAACTGGAATAAATAAAAATGAAGTGTTTTAGAAACATCTGAGTTACGAAACATTGCACTGCCAAAACCAGAAGTGGCAACTGTACAACATATAATCTTAACCTGCAACTAATAGGCGAAATCTAATCACAGCGTTATATCTCACTACTATACATCTAGAAAAAAATTTCGACTTTCAACACACGACAAGAATAGATAAACGATAATTAGTAAAGAGACCAGGTAGGTCACTTTCTAATGACATTAAACTTTTTAAGATAGACAAGGACCGTTCCATTTTATTATGGTAAGCCACCTGTATTTCACTCTGACGTACACAATTCGATACAGCTTGCTACAGTCGTCGGATATTGATTGTTATTACAGATAAATGTACCGATACATACGTGCCACATTATATGTTGTTCTTATAAACATACATAAATGCAAATGGATAATTTCTATTGAGAAATACCTAAATTTACATAATACTAAATTGCTCCATTGTCAGTCTGAAAAGTGTACACTTTAGGTGGACCTATAGGTTGAAGACGTAGTGACCGAAATAATCCCTATAATTGAGGAAATGTATTATTTCTATATGCTGTTGGCTTATAACACCTAGTCAATTTATCGCACTGAATGTGACTACTAGGTTTATAGTAACGAAAACTAAACATTTCCATAACAACACTGATACCACAATTTATACAATGGGTAGGAAATAAGGCAGCAGCGTTTCTGAGAAGACTGATATAGGGTGTACTGAAAACCCTCCTACTAATATTCCCGACAAACAAACGGTAGAAGAAACATTGGCTGTAAAGGTTAAGGTAGTAATACACTATTAGTTACTTGTAAAAGCATTTTATCAATTTCTTGTTTTTCATCTTCAGAAGTCTTCTTATTGTTTTTCTTAGCTTCAAGTGCTGCCTTTACTAAATGATCAGCACGGAAACAATCCCCAGTCTTCACATCTTTAACCATTAGATCTGTGAACCGGTCAACAGTGTCCAGATGCTTTCAAAACTGGTTCAGGTGTGAGCATTGAGCAATCTACCTCCAACAGGTGATCTTCCAGAATAAAAAACTGACGCCAAGCTGCGAGTAAATTAGCTTTCATAGCGCAACCCATTGGGCCATAATCATATAGTCCCTGAACACCTACAATAAATGAGAAACCGAAATCAAAAATGAAAACGGAAAGTGCAATAGCTGGATCATGTCGTTCATACAGGAATTTAAACTCAATAAAAGGAAAATATTAACACACCTCCATAAATTGAAAATGATTGATCAAAGAAAAACTTTTGCTTCAAAAGATCTTCCAGTTTAGCACGATCAAAACAAGGATCCTTTGGAGAGAGCTCGATTTCCTAAAGGTAATAGTAAATTATTATTATAATTAAACGTCAAACTTTATCATCCAAAGCCTTTTTATAAGACTTTAAGATGGTAACTGCCTCTTTTAACGCGCCATCAGAAGCCTTTTCCTCCTTTAGACGTCTCACTAGATTACCCTGATAACATAACTGATATGAGTAGTGACAAAAATTCTACCTGATCGCGGACTTTAGCACGCAAGGATTCTATATCATTGACTCCATTCATAATTTTTGTTTGAACAGAGTAAGCTCCGCCAGTCATAAAACACGGTGTAAATTTAGGAAAATAAAGTGCTAATTCACAGGAAACTTTTGCAACAACTTTTTGACGAGCCCAACAATAGGGCGCAAATTTCATGCAAAACCGAGAGACGCAATAGTCCGTAAATCCCGCACAAACCCTAAAGCCATAATTGTTTGAATTAACTGATTGATTGTTGTTGGCGATTTGTATCTAGATGGTCAAAAAATACTCATCAGGTATGCAGAGGTGCGGTATTCGTTGCGTTTATTCTAAAAGTGTATACAGATTATTTAAGAGTAAAATTGGATGAGGAATAATCCTAGGAAAACTATCCCTCAGTACTTGGAATTATTAAGCAAACGTTAAGTCTTTACCTTTGGAAGCCGTCGTGGAACTCGATGTCATTGCATTCCGGGTAAAAAGCTCTAAAGCTTACAAAAATGTCAAAGCTGTTTTTTGTAATGTCCACAAATTGTGACTTACGAAGTTGATTTTTCTCCTGAAGTGTACCTTGTCATATTGCCAGAGTACCTTCTAACGATTAAACTTACGTGCATTAAGAAAAGCAAATCAGACGACAGTGTTAGGCGGAAAAAAGTACATAATATAGCTTAAACAGGATAACAATGTCTAGGCTGACTAACTAGAGAATGAGTTTTTTCCCATATGGCTACTTGATCTAGTGGCGATGATTGACCGAGAGCTTCCAGTTAGTCGTGTTTCGCTAAATAAAACATGGTCAGCATCAATGATGGGAGCCTATGTAACTATTTATTTAGGTAATTGTTTACCGCTACACTCCTATGCTGTATAAGCAGTCTGTTATATTAATGAATGTTTTAGGCTCTTCCCTTTTCACATCAATATCCGACATGCCCATACCGATCAAGTATAAACTTACTTGTTTCTGTATGTTATGATTTTGATACTATGCTATACTTCCTAATCTTCGCTAGAATCCAGTGTGTGTGTGTGTGTGTAATGTAAGCACTAAGCTTCACAGTGCCTAATGGATGTAATAGATGTTATCAAAGTTAGCTTGACTTGATAATAGGTGAATGCACTTATCTCAAAACAATACGGCCACTAGAGCCGGCAGCTACCGTATCTCTAAACAGTCAGACAACTGTTTTATTAGTGAATAACTGGAAATTTACGGAATGGAATTGACAGAAATTCGAAACAGAGATATGAACATAATTAAATGTACAGTGATTATTAAAACAAAGTAGGAAAAATGGGTAAACATGAATAGACGAATTTGAGGAAATCAGTGGAGCAATAATGATAAGGGATTACGCTGATATAATAAGTATAAAGTAGGGGTGAATGGAGTAACAGTAAATTGTGTTAGCGACAGCAATGGGTGGGTCGACTTACATGGCCTAGGTAATCCTGGTGTGAAAGTAGTTATTTTCTACTCTAAGTAAAGAATAGATCTCCGTCGATATACCTGTAATCATCTAACCACTTCTTAAAAGTACTAACTTAGAGAGTTTTGGTTTTGCTGTCAAAAACAGTGTTTCAGATAGGGTTAGCTCGTGGCTAGAATAATTGTGATCTTACCTTAGTGTTTGTAATCTGATATGTAATATGGTGGATAATAAATCGAAGTGAGCAGGTGCTATATTTTATTTTGTAGAATTTAACGATGCGGAATTCATTACGTTATTTCTAGATATCTTTAGTTTCTCTATAAATAAGAGGGAATGAATGAACGATAAGCAATCTGATTAGAGTTACGTATTGGTATTTAAGGTAGTGTTACCTTAAGTTCTAATGTGTAAACAATTTTTTCAATGTACTTCACTTTGTATCAACGATCAATTTTTAATTGATTCTATTTTCCATTTATTGTTCTTGGTATATCTTACGATGTATTTGAAATCTATCTTCCACTGGAACAGAATTATTGTTACTTATTTGTCTACAGTCCTCAGGTTTTTCAACAACATTTATGATCATACGTGAGCTTAGAATGTTTTTAGTTGTTTGATTCACTTTAAGATGCTTTTCGAAGATACTGAAATTAATATGCTTTATCGCTTGCAATTTAATTGTTTTACTTTTTTACTTTCAGTTGTAACAAAAATTGGTCAAATAACTTATTCCTTTTAGTGTGGTTACCAATGAAGGTCTAGTTTAGACTTAAAAATGCTCACCGACGGTACTGATACCACTTGTACTGGCAGGCACTTCGATCGTTGACTGCTCAATAAGAGAAGTCGAATTTCAATTGAAGTCTGTTTGATTGTGGCTTAAGTGTACCCTCATCTTAGGTTAAATGTAGATTAGCTGCTTGAATACAGTGTAATAAATGAGGATTGACTCGTACAGAATTCATGTTACTCTGGCATTAATAGGTTGCATATTTGTTGAATTTGAGTTAACTTGCTCCTCCTTACAATATTGTTATTTGTGATGCAAGATGAACTATCTAAATGGGGTACCAATTTTGATTCAACAAACGCTTTTTATAACCGTAAAGTGCGTTTTCATTGTTTAAAATAAGAAGTTTCATCGTTCAGTTGTACTGAATCAGAATTATAATGCTCAGGAAAAATAAGAAAAAATCTCTAAATCCTGCTTTCGGGGAATCTCTGTCTAGTTATAGGCTTCAAAACATGATACTACTAATTTTCTACCTGTCGAAGAAGATTACCTTGTAAGGATCTCACCTGTTCAGTTCAGTGTCTCCTGAAGAGAGGAGGTAATGACATATTGTTAAAGCTGTAGGGATACTAAGTTACATATTCTTTCTATTGTTGAGTACATAAGCGTCAACGTGCCGGAAGGAGAACGTGCCATGCAAAAATTGAACATACATGATAATGACTGTTAATCTTCCTGTTCGAAGTGTTCTGTGCCCAGTACACTTTATGAATTTAAAAGATATACACAGCTTTTGTTGCCACCTGCGCTCTTCCTGTAAGACTGTCTAATACCCACTGTATGCTTGATATATTGCTTCGGCTGGTTATCAACGCTTGACCCACGAATCAGCAAGCCTTACACTTGTTAGATTTACATTGTATTCAAATATAAAACTCATAAACTCACTGTTATCAACTTCTAATATGAACACATACCCACTTATTTGGGGATGTGTCAGCTGCGTATACAGTGATCCATAGATAATTTGGAATTAGATTAGCAATAAACTTGGTGCTATCAAAATACAGAATTAAAAAGCTTTAGCGATTCATATACTAAACGCGTAGTCTAAAATGAATCATACATTTTTTATTTATCACCTATCACATTGACTGTAGTTAATTGGCTCCTCTAAACATCAGTGCATTTATAATGAAATCGAAATATAATAATAAATAATTATATACATATGACAGATTAGGTGCATCTATGTGTAAAATAGCTTGTTGCAATATATAGTTTTACTGATGAATTTGATTTTTGTGAAATGAAGATTTTTATCTATTGGATCAGAATTAGATGAAACTGCCATACAGTTACCATTATCGTTCATATGCGGATGAATTGTGAAAGAAAATACATTCTCGTGACCAGTTTCAAAATTTTTTAATATAGAAAGTGATATGTTTGTTGCATTAGGTGGAGATGATGACTGAAAGGAACATCTAGTTAACGAAGTTAATTTTTTAGCCATCTGAGGTATGTGATAAGAAAATGTTAATAGGACGTTCAGTGTTCGCGCAATGTTTAAAATCAAGCCTCTTTGCTTCAGGTATGGAATTTGTTGCAGCGACATTTTCAGTTGGCTGAAATTCAAGTCTTTGGACGTGGAAACAGTAGGTGAAAGAAACGCGACTAGAAATGATTGTTATTAATGTGATTACACAAATATTATTAGAAATTTGAGACGAGAATGCTGTTGTAGGATTTTCGGCAAATACAGAATTACGAAGCGAAATGGCTGTATTCTGCTTAAGAATATTAGCTAAGAGTGGAACACTGTTAATCAAATCGTCTGCAGTTGTTCGAGTTGCACTATAACCTGTGGAGCATAAAGGTTGCATAGAATTCTCTTGGTACAATGTGACATTGATAGTTAACTGCCTGAGAACCTCATCAAGCGGCTTAGGATAGAGATTAATCAACACTTCTCGCGCCTTCTCACCAATGTCATTAGTTAGTAGTGTGTTGACATACTTATATTTTAAGTCCTGAGATGTTATGTCGCTTAAGAAAATATACTGCTCTAAATGAGCGAACAAAGGAACTGTATCATACTATATATAAGACAGGATAGGAATGACTATATGGAGTGACAAACTAGCATATTTGAAATGCGATATTAAGTACCGAAAAGAAATGATAAAAAAATGAGTGAATTCAGTAACAACTTCAAAGAAAACGAAAAATGCGCTATATGGACATTCAGGAAGCGATAATCCAGAATGGTTTTTACCGAGGTAGCTAGTTCTCTATCTCAGCTCACCATATTACTGAGTTCTGGTTATGTTGCTAGATTCGTAACCTTGTCAGGTATAACAAGTACATATATACTGTCAATAATTCAACCTTCGTTAACAACAGAGAGTCATGCATACACAACAATCTGAGGGTACGCGTTTGATAAGAAGTTCAGAAAAAAGATGCAACAGATAAATATTTGTATCCGAAGAATGCAATGTTACAAATTGTAAAGCTTCCCAAATTTCAATAAAACAGTACAGTTAGACATTTAGCACACATACCAACAAGAAACATGCAGTATAAAGACCATTACGTTAGGGGCTAACCATGGCTTCTACAAGCTGCTAACTTCCAGTTAAAATTAAAAAAAATTTGCATCTACATGGCACATCTTCCTAGAAAGGCTAATAGATTTCTAAAAAAATATAATTAGAAAAAGGCACCTGATCATGCTATTATACTCGTTTTCAAAGTACTATATAGACTCAGTGCAAAATAAACTTAACAAAATGTCCTAAGCAAAAAATGAGGCTATTACGTTCGGAATATAATGTAAATGCTAATATGGAAAGATCGCAGAGCACGTTACAAAGTACGAATATCCAAACAGTTTCATTGAAAAGCACATATGTGGTTAAGAAACAGAGTAAAAACTAACCCTCTAGTTAAGGAATGCCCGATTTTAATCGTGATGTAGCGGGCAATATTTAAACACTTAGACTTATAAGATCCGTCAAAAAACGTTTAATGTAGATAGAATACAGGTTACGTTTGGAACCAAATGGATGTTTACTCATCAAGTTATAGATAAAATTCTAAAGATAAATGGTTCAGTGTGTCTGCCTGTTTATGTGTTCCTATAAAGCTAGTTACCTTGGTTGTACTCAGAGGTCTTTGTCCTTACAAGCTCACGAGCATGTACCAGCATGGTTTGGAAACGTCATAACTAAGTTTATCAATAGGGCTAAATTATCAAACTTTATGGATAGCAAGCACCAAAGCAAATTAGCAAACACATCTTCAGTATGTTACAAAACTCTGAATAATCTACCTATACACATCTGAAGCCATCGGAAATAACTGCGAAAACATAACTTATTCATTTAGAAATTATATCTTTGACCTCTTAGTCAGCCTTGGTTCTCAACTGTATTACCCTTCATGTAAGGTGATTATTTTAAAATCTTACTCCACCAACTTCTTAACTGTTTGTCTCTACTCTATCCCATTTTGAATTAAACATTCGCCTTTTTCAATTCATCTCATTTTCTTAAAATCGTTATTGCATGAATAATGCCTCACTTAGCATAAATTACTTACCACTGTTATTACATCAATCCAGATAACAATTGCACGTATTACTAATGTAACGGAGTCCAAGAAAAATAATTGATTAACGCTACTGATTTTTTGGAGATTATTCTACACTGTGGTATCCCTACTAGTATATAATTGGCTGCTTAGTTAACTTATTATTTAAAATACCATTACAAAACTATTTTAATTTTCATAATTGAATCTCCGTATCTATCTGTTTGCTGTACTGCTCGTTTAATCTTCTTTTCAGGATCCATGAATACATAACTAACGACTAAACTAAATATAAACTAATTTTCTATGGGAGCCCCTTTCACCAAAACTTGCTTAACATTACCTTTCTGGACAAGGTCGACTTTGTAAAAACCGTGTTCGTTCATCAACTTTTAGACAATTTAAATCTACTAACCGTCATTAACCGTCATACATATCACAATTTGTATGCACAATTTTATTACTCCCTACAATTTAGAATTTTGTATTCTGTAACGCCAAATATTGTTCACTTACATATACATAAGCCTTTCCATTCCTGATCATCATCCACACGCCTGTAAGTCACACTACATTACTATACACTTTGACACCGGGTATCTAACTCATTTGAGCAAAAACTCAATCCTGGTATAGTCTGATATGTCTTTATTGATCTTGCTTATAACAAGAGCTTGTTCCTGATATCAGCAAATAAATAATTATTGGTACTACATATTTTTATGTTATATGTATTAAACATTTCGCTTCTCGTATTTTTGTTTCCCCCTCTCTAACCTCCCATTTGACCTATTAACTGCCTAGATGTCATTTTTCCTCCATGAAGTGTAACCAATTAATGGTGTGCATGTTCCACCGATTTTTTATCATTATTGCTTTTGTTTTCTGTTGATATTATTTTGTCAGTTGGTTTGTTGAATAATATGATTTGCACGTGTATAAATGGATAATTAAAATGTATGTTTGACTTAACTAATTGTCTTATCGATCTTATGTCCTTCTCGTTCTGACTTGAGACTAGTAAGTATCGGAGCAGGCGGAAGTGTATCTACTAGTCACTTATATTGTCATCTCAATTTGATGGTTCCTAAAAGGTCATTTCAGTTAATTATCAACGATTGACATTAACCGTTGTTATCATAATCAACCGAACGTAACTTTAAGCTTAAAACCACTCATATTTCTCATATTTCCCACTACCACCATTTTTAAAGAACATACTTGTTCAGACAGTGGTGTAAATTTTATGATTTAGGAAATTTCGAATTCCCAATAGACAAATTTACTACATGAAGTTACTTTATGGATATTGGGATTGTATTTAATTTCGTTAGTTTATATCCGTCAAATCAGCTAAAACAATCAAGTCACTATTGTAGGAAATACAACTGTGCAACAACTGGAAAAATATGTTTGACTCGTGGTGCGAGAACTGGCGTTGTTAGAGTTCAGTTACTTAAGTTTTAATTCGCAAATATTCCTGGAGAACTTAATGTTGCCTATATCACATTATCTTCACTAATATATACTAGTGATCAGATGAATGTAAAATAGAAAAGTCGATACGTCAGATGCATAAAGCCATATTTAGAACCAGTAAAATGCAACAAGTAAAACAAGTTTAAACAAACCTTTAGAGAGGAGATTCAGTCATACATTGAACATCCACACATAGAGGAATGTACAATTTAAAAGTTGATATGTCCAGGGGATAATCTGCGCCACTAATCTAGGGGCTAATTTTAATTTGTTCCTGAAGTTCTCGTCAGAAGTCGTGACTGGAAAAGTTCAGACTTGTCTGAAGTGAGACACTTATTACCAGTGGGATTGATTGATCGTTGAACTTTCTCATGGATTGATGAAAGTGAAAATTATACCATCTGACACCGGCACAGTGGTACAGATGGTTAAGAGTCTGTCACGAAGCCTGAAGGTCTTGTATCCAATTCTCTAGTAGAATCAGTGATTACTCACTGCTGAAGAGTTTCACACTATGACGAAACATATGTATAATACTTCCTATTTTTCAATGAAACCCTAACCGAAATGAATCTGTGACACCTACAAACAACAAGATTTCGGATATATTTAAGTAGTAATTAATGTAAGAATTTATCATTTTAACAGACAACAATGTTTGACTATGTAATTCACCCAACCTATTTATATATGCACTATATATTGCCAATTATTATAAAATTTCATAGGTTCACAACCGTAAGAATTAATTTGTCGACATGTTTTTGTTTCATGACTATCAGATTACGTAATATGAAGATGATCTGTAACTAATAGCTTAAGTGAATTCCTAACTAAAATCTTGATTTACGGTCGCATATTCAACAGGCGAATCCTACTCAATATTACTTTATCAGCGGAATAGTTATAGACATTGTTATTAAGCAGTCAACATTCAATGTCTTTTGAAAGAACAAAACATTCTAAGGAATACTGTATCTATCAAGTGTCTGAAACATTATCACAAACACACAATGTTTGATGTTGTATTAACCAGTTAGTGTTTATGATATATATATGCTCATCGGATATTGATCTCGGTTGGGCACCACTGTATACTAAGGAGTACCGGGTAGCTGATTTGTTCTAGTCTGGAAGTTCTCCTCAATGCCAATCTATGATTCCATCAACAAATCAAATCCAGAACTTTCACGTCATGTAATAAATACTTAATTATCTGCTTTATCGTTCTGGCCGTTATTCAGTGATAGGATTCCCATTTCCATCAGTGTGTAATATATTGCCAAGACCATCATTCATTGTCATTAAATGGCATTAAATATTCTTCGAAGTGCATTATTTAACTGTCTTATCACAATTTCACTAACTATATCATCTTCAATGAAGATGATAATCTTTCATTAGATTTATTTGCAGACATCGGTTTCATCATTAATTTCGAGGATACTTGATATTTTTTGGTATCTTGTGTATAGTTTTAAGTTTCCCTCCTCCTTTAACAGCGCGTTCAGTTTAAATACTTGTACCTTTGTCGACAGGACATTTGATAAAATTTCTTTTATCCTGTGATAGAATAAAATTCGAAAAGTGAGTATATTGGCTTAATCAATTTGGCTTTCAATGGACTTCTCTTTCTAATGTTCTCTCTGACTTTATCAACTGTAAGACGTTTAGGAATGGAATGATTTCACTGTATTCTTCTTTGATTGTTAAAATAACTGGTTTACATACATCGCTTAATTTATCCAATAATCTTTATACTACATCTTTGATTCGGATACTATCAAAATAGCTATTGCTTAACTAGTCCTTGTTACTACGAGAAGGTTTTTCTGCCAGCTAAGCCACCTTAAACGAGGCAAGCCACTGGTTTGTCGTAGGATTAACTGTCATCTGCTATCATCATTCGTGGACATTGTTTTCAGAATCACTCTCAGAATTGTCCGATTTCTATTCTTCCGGTTTTTAGTTCATTACATATAAATCAACTGCTTCTACTAAGGAAACGTTCGTATATAATGATGACACGTTCAGTGATGTCATGAATTCCTTTCTCAATTTGAGATACTTGATTCTATTGACGAATTCAAAACTATCTTTTACAGCTTCTATGTGAAGTGGTTTAAGAAGTTGTGACAGCCATTTAATTGGTGTACGACTAAACAAATTTTGCATGTCTGGAACTGTTTTGTTCTATCTTGCTGTAATCTGGCCTTTCTACATTATGTTAGATAATTATTTCTTTAGGATTATGATAGTTTATTCATCACTAGTAATTGAGTATTAACTTTGTATTCCAATGTAAAATTATGCTTCTTAGCTTTGAACCATGACGAGGAGCTAATTGAGAAGAAATTTCTTCTCTCTATTTGTGTTTTGAATGAGTTAATGGGAAGTAGAAAACATCAATAGAATATCGTATATGTAATTAAATTAGGATGAACTTGTATCTTCCCGTTGATTTGTTATGAACTGAAGCTGGTTAGTCTCTGTTGCCATGTATACATCCTGAGGCGATGGCCTCGATATTGCTGTTAACCATAAGTATTAAGTTAGATTGTGACTGGCAAGCGGAATACAGGACTCGCATTTTGTCCTATTTGGGATGTACCTACATCCCAATGTTGATATTCATATCGGGACTCGAACTTCAGTCTGTTTCGTACCAAACACCATGACGTTCACAACTAGACTATTGAGTCCAGAGAGTCACACTTGTAGTTTAGTTTATGAAATTCAACAATTTTGCATGACTACTAAATTATGTTCAGTAGTTTGACTACAGAACGATAATTAGTTGAGTAAAAATGATGAAAATATGAAGGAAAAACTACGATTTCACTTTTTCTATGTCAAAGTGTCGGAAGGTTTCCTCTAGAAAGTTCTTTTGGCAGCCAACGTGTGATAACTTCACAGAGTGTCAGAGTACGTTAATCATTGACTACCTGCATCAATCATACCGAAAACTTTGATTCAATTATATAGTTTGCATTTGATAGGAACGCAATCACTGGCTAATGACAATGGCACATAATAAATAAGGAATCTAAGTCTATTACAACGATACCAGATTTGATAAAGGTCTATACAATCATAGAAATAGTAGTCAAAGTCTGCAGATTAGTCAACTTGTGTAGCGGCAACTGTTGTGTATTCTCAGCTTTCCAAGAATACATTACAATCCATAATCAAGTGATATCCAGAAGTGACCAGAGATAAATTGTTAGTATAGCAATAATATCAGACAAATACAAAATAATGCTATTGAGTTGGATTATAATGTAAGGTAATTATTAATCTATAGTATTGAAAACAAGGAGACAACTCACAACGGATGCCTGGCGCATTATAATAGGATTGAGATCATCCAGAATACATGCAGGTTCGAGAGTAAATAGGAAAGACAGTAGGAGATAAAGTACAGGGGTATAAGGGAGTATAAGGCTGTTGTTTATGTTTTTATACAAATTGATCAGAAATATATTGACGAGCTTCCTAAAGAAAATCTAGTTTGTCAATAGTATGAATGTTTTTAACCATAATTCACATTTCTGTATCAGTCAAGACAAGCTACATCTTTTCGGTGTCCATTGATAATCAGTTTGGTTGCATTAGTTGAAACGAAAAGTATTGAAAAGCTGAAGAATGATGTTACTGAACGGGAGATATATTGATGTTTGTCGAGACTGAAATAAACAAGATCGCATTCAACAAATTTATCTTATGTATTACTAAGTATGTATAAATAGTATAAAGTTAATGATACTGATCTAGTAGAGAACGTTATTAGAACAAGAAATCCTTTCGATGTAAGTAGTAGGAGGAAAAATATGCTTCAAAGAAGGTCTGGCATAATATTTACTTTATTAATTTTAAAAGGTGGTATTCGACAGAAGTTCATGAACTTAGGTTTATGCTGTTTGGTTGTCGTCTACATAGTGTACCTTCAGTCTGATAAAAAATAATGATATTTAGAGTACTTAACACTAAGTCACTAATTCTGTAGTTTGTGACTGTTATAAATAAGCCACTCAGGTCTCCGACTGATCTCATTATAGAACTGATTGAGATAATCCCATTGATTGATCGCTATGTAGTAATTAACATGATACTTTGTCTAATTCTTCATAAAACTTATCAAATTCTACAGATTAAGGTGTTATGTAGCCACTAACCTAAACTACTCAGCATGATCTGAGCCATGTTTTAGATAGAAAGTGGTTTGGTAGTAATCAACAGATAACTATAAACTTATTTTTACTTTGGTTACTTTTATAAACATCTTCCAATTCACCATTTAAACTATTAACTATCTCACAACTTGATCGCTAGTATTCTAACAGGACTATATAAAGCTAAACATACAATACATTGATCACTGCCCAATGGCCAATCATTGTAAACTTCATGAAAACTTCAATGTGTACTTTACTGATAGTCCAGATACCTAATATAATCATTTTTGTTCTTAATACATAATACTAGTTACCGTGGTAAGATATTTATTTCTGAATATTGATTATAGTTACCAGGTATACAGTTTCTTTTTTAACAAGTAATTTATTACTAAAATGAATGTGAAGACAAAATAAACAATTAATTCCAATGACATTTAAGGTAACAATCGATTATATAATAAAGAATTTAACTATCAGAAGAATAGTGATGTCTGCAAACTAACTCTTTTGTGTAGTAGATCACATTTAGAATATCTTTTAACAGTATAATCTTCAAGTGAACAGTTAGCTAGAAACAGGTAGTATGGTTCTAAGTTTTTGGTTAGATAACAACTATGTAATCAAGGATGAACAAGAAGATCGTTATGTAATCAATCAAGTTTCACTTTAAAGTAAACGGTTGGAGTAACCTTTAGAAACAAAAAACGATGTCTATCTTAAATGAAATGATAGATATACTTTATCAACAGATACAGTGAGTTGGTTAAGATTACGAGTATGTGTTAACATATTGCTTTCATTCAACTAGTAATTGGTTACATGCTGTCATGTAACATTTTAGCTTTTCCTTCAACACTTCCTACATTTCGTAACTGATTCCGTCTGTAATACCAAGCAACGACATATGGGTAACGGATTTCTATTTAGCAGCTTTCTTAGTCTATCTGGGCTATAATAAGATACTTGCTTTGACAATGTAAAACTTAACTGAGCATACTGTCGTCGAGTTTTGAGTACGACATCGTAGTTTTTGCATAAGTATAAGAGCCTGACACCATAAAAACAAAAATGATGGTGATTCTAGTCAGCAAATATGATTGTGTTTGTAGGGTGGGACCTGATTTATGTTTACAGGTAGGTGTTATATCTCGGAAATACTGTCAATCACATTATATAGAAAACAGTAACCTCGGTAGGACCGATCAGGATGTGCACACGTCTGCCCTGTGATTACTAATCCACAAGCCGGAATTAGAAAACAAGGCAACTAAGCCAACCACCAGTCATTTGGGTTGTATTTCACTCATCAGTTTATATACATACAAAACCTGACGACACATCGCATCAATAGGAAGAATAACTTTTCTACGAAATAGAGACAATAATCAGTAGGGACTGAGGGTACAGATACATAATTAATTGATTATAATTCCTGAATGATAAGTGATATGAAATAATTCATTGGTCTAGTGGGGGTTAGGGAGGAGGGAACGTGAGAATATTGGAAATAAAACAATCGATCTAGATATACTAAAAATAAATGAAGTAGTCTTCTGAAGAGCGTTTCAGAAAGTTAGTTACTCTTCCTGAATCGCCCAATATAACAGTAGGCATTATGTGATTAGAATGCATTTGGATCTTCCTGCTGATTTCTCATGGACTGAAATTGATCAGTCTCTGCTGTCATATGGTACATCCTGAGTGAATTGACCCGATGTAGCTATAGTTTACAAGTATTGTTTGGGCTGGATTGTAGTTGATAGCCTAGTAGTGAACACGGTAGCGTATGGCACAAAACGAATTGAGTTTGAGTCCCGATATAAACATTAACACTGGGATGCATGTACATCCAGCTGACGAATCCCAGATAGAACGAAACGCTCGTCTTGGATTCCATTTGCCAGCCACTATCCAATTCAAACAGCAGGGATTATGGTTTTGACTAGAGCATTCAATCAGCAATAGTGCTTGTTACTGTAAGTCGCGAACAAGACGATTCTTATGGAAGCATTTATTAAATCTGATACTGCGCTTTAACTTACCTAGTGATTTTTATATGCTCTTCATAATTGCTCATCATATTCTTTCTCCTGTTTGAATATACACCTTTATTTTTCTCAGTCACCCATTTTAGAAACTTTCGTAGTAACCTTCAGCTTTCGTCAACTTGTTACAAATAATGAACTAACTGCAAATAACTAAACTGACTGATATGTCGTGTACTACAACCAATACGGATAACAGGTAACCAGAATATTGATGGAACCTAGCCGGAATTATAAGACTGATTGATAGATACCACTACATTTACCTTGACTCTAGTAGTCCCAAGCCTGATAAAAGAACACATAACGAATCAGCCACTAAGATAGAGTCATACATATATTTCAAGTATTCTTTCATACACATGTAAAAGCTGACCACACAGCTAACTAATGAGGGAAATGATACCGAAAAAGAATGATGATAACAATGATAGGGAACTAAGATACTGTGTCCACAATCAATTAGTTATAGTTCATGAATAGGAAATGAGACAGCAGCTGTTAATTGACCAGATGGGAGGTTACAGCGATAGGAATATAATAATAACTGAAGTAAAATGGTCGCTGTGTATCCAGCGAAAATATAAAAAATAATCTTCTGGGAAACAGTTCTGAAAGTTAGTCATTCTTCATGAATTTCTCAGTTTATTATACATACACATTATTTTCCTCAATCATAAACATTTATACTTAATTAGTCATCTAACCTCTTCCATTCTGATTATGTTTTCTCAGATGAGACAAACGCGTAAGTTTTTATTGGCTTAGCATGGTCCGCGACATGATGCAGCTAGATTATCTAGGGTAGCCTGATTTTATGTCTGATTCCCATGATAGTCGGTAGGTTAGTGTGAATCGTGCTCTCTGATACTTACACTTCAATCCGGATACCACGATTTATTCCTTCCCAGCCCACAGCTACTCCAAAAGACGGCTTTTGTAGAAAGATTATATTGTTGAACAAAATATATCAGACTGATACTCTGTTCTCTCTTCTTTTTTTTTTCAGAACCTACCTGTTGAATCATAGTAAGAATAATGTCGGATATCTATACTCAAAAGAGAACAGCTTATTTGCCATCATAATATAATGCTGTAATATGATACCTTGAATCTTCACCTGCCACTTTTATCTTATCCATCATTGTTGGAATAGAATCATATTCATAACAATGCCTGTTAGAACTAGTTGACTTTGTTTGTACGACAATACAAATCATACTTTTAAATGTTGAGATGTAGTATTTATCTCATGTATTGTTACATTCTACTTTGTGATTATCCGGTAGTGTACACCAACGACATCTTAGATTGTATCAATCTCATGTTGTTACGCTTAATCTTAAACTCAAGCCAAGACAAAATATGCTTAAGTTCATTTAATATTTACTGAAAAACTAATAAAGTTACCTAAACAATTGTCATTGTGAACTAATTATGCAACAGTCTACATTCATGATTATCTCGATTGATCTAAAAATTGTATTCTACACTTTATCAATTACTACTTATAAATATATTCAGTGTAATTCATCATACAAATACAATAAAGTTATTCTATGATTTCGAATTACGTATATGTGGAGTTAAACTGTAACTCTGTTTAGAAGTCGTCACTACCCTTGACTATGTTGACTAGTGTATTCAACATGTGATTGAATAAGTTAATAGAATTAGTTTCCTGTTTGACTTCTTAACATCTTCTATACATCTATCTAAATCTTAGTTATTGACTTCTCACTAAATGTATGATATGTCTATTGTATATGTGTATAGTGTTATGCCGGACAACAAAGAAGTGTAACAAACTTTCAGAACTGTGGTTGCGAACACTATTTCATTTATTCGAACTTTCTGTAATGTAAACACTTTGTTTCTATTATTGTTACGTTCCTCTTACCCTATCCTCCCGTTTAGCATAATTACTGTTATTAAACTGTCTCTTATTATGGACTACAGTTAATTAGTTGTGTACAAGTTGTTCCTATTCACTACCACTATTTCCCTCGTTCTGTATTCATGTTAATTTCCTAATTGGTTTGCTGTGCGGTCTGATTATATGTATATATAAAGGAATGCTTGAAATATAATATGGTTCTGTCTGGCTGATCTATTGGCTCGCGTTCTTATTATTTCGGCTGGGACTAAGTGGACACAGGGCAGACGTGCAATAACCAACTAGGCACTAGCGATTGGCACTCGGCCATCCAACCCCAATCACCCCCCCCCCAATTTTCTCTAGTCATAACAAAAGAGAGAGAAAATATACAAGAATTTGGATCCTTTCCAAATGTATAAGTAATAAACTAAGCATAGAATAATACCCTCACCTAAATATATATTCGAAGTTTATTTATTAAAGTACTTGATATTCAGCTAGGTTGATTCCAAATAGAAACCTAAGTTTATCCGTTTTGCTTTTAACCTAGATATCAAGCATAAATTTCTTTCACAAAAACTGTATTGATGAAAGACTAGTTTTTTGAATTTATACTTAGTTACTGTTCTGTATTACAAAAGTGACTGTCTGGACTCAGTAGTCTAGTGGTGTACGCGGTGGCGTATGACACTGAACCGGGACTGAGTTCGAATCCCACTGTGAACATCAACATTGGGATGCAGGTACATCCAGCCGATGAGTCTCAAATAGGACAAAACGCGCGTCCTGGATTCCACTTGCCAGTCGCAATACAAATTAAATAAACAATAATAATTTTTTAATAATACTCAAAACTGAACTCATTGGTTAAGGTATAAACTATGAAATGCAACGATTAAGGTAGAAGTATTCCATTTTTATTCATGTACTGGAGAAACAGTATACTTTAAAATGAAAGTCTTATGAGTGTTAAGCTGAACACACATTGTAATATCACCTATTTAATGATATACTCTGTTGAATACAATCAATAGAAAATATAGAGAAATTAATTACGGTAAGTGTGCATTACTGCATATCAGGCTGAGGTAATAGCTACCAATACACCTTGAATAGTGTACCACTTCTACAAGTAGAAGAATTTAAAGATTTAGAAGACAATTATAAGTCATGACTTCGAAACCACTGCATACTGCGACACAGCAGCAGCTAAAGAGTTTCGAGTGTTATGGTCAATTCAAAGAGTATTCAAATGTTTTGATGAACGTATGTTCCGGATATTAGATCTCATGTACGTGAGACCTTATCTTGAATAATGTATTCAGGCAGCAAGTTCCTATCTTATTAAGGATATCAAGACACTTGAGCAGGTTTAACGAGTAGGACACTTAACTAGTAACAAGCCTTTCAAACCTCCCATACGATTGTATCAATCCATGATGTTTTAGTTGATTTATTATCAGTTAATAATAGATCGTTCCGCTTTTGTATATTTTTTGATAATATTCACTAGAAAATTATTAAATTGTAGAATCCTAATTACATGTTTCCACTTACTTTGCTTATCATCATCTGATGTGGTGACTTCGACGACTCTTCTGAATAAATTTAGAGCTAGGAATATTTTGGCACTGAATGGATGCTCTGAATTGATTTCCATATATTGATATAATGTGTAGGCTTACTGTAAGTACTTAGGATTAAGAGTTGCATTCATATCTCTTTTGATTAGACAGTCTAAAAATATTAACTTATTTCATTAGTCTTCAGTTTGTAAAGTGAATTTGACTTGTTGGGAAAAGATGTTGAATTGTTTTGAAAAAAATTCTCAGGAAAATCCTTTTCATAATAACAAAGTGTCATCTACGTACTTGAGTCGAACTAGTGGTCTAATGGCATAAGTGAATCAACTGAAATGTCATGGATTGATACCATGTCGTCCTGCTTCATCCATTTGGTACAACAACAAAAACTCCAAAGAATTCGAAAACAACATGGAATCTAAATATTCTACAAGACTACCAATATTATCCGAGGTGTATTAGTTAAAATAAGGGACAAAATCCCTTTCACATCTACACAGAATTGTATCTATAGGGTGTTAATCGTCATGCTTTCTATATTAGGGTAGTCTTCTCCAGCAATCAAAACTTGTGCCAATAACATGAAAGCTACACTAAACGACTTCCTAACAGTCCTGTTGAACTAGAAGAATAACAAATCAAATCAGTGATAACATTCTGCACATCTTATCTATCACAATCATAAAATCGATATTAACAATAACCGATACTATTCAAAAAGCCTTTTTTCCAATTATAAAGAAAGATGAACAACTGAAGTACTTCAAATCTTGTTAAATCTAATAGCGCTTAACAAAACAGATAGACCATACTATTCATCTAATATGGACTTTCTATCCAACTGACCATCATTAAACTGTATCAAATATCAATCATGTTAACATACATACAATTTAATCTTCATTTCATAAACATGGTTTTCATACCCTTTTACTTCTATACACTAACTGATATAAGTATGTTTCACTTTAAAGCATCTTTAATGAATTGACATAGATAATACAATCTGACTTGTATTTTGATTGTATTGATTCAGTTCAGTTATTTTTTGTTTATTCACTGAAGAAGTGACTTTCATCAAAACTGTAAAACATCCAGATTGTTAATTTCTACTCATTGAAATGTTACAAATATATACTACTTAAAATTCTAAACACTACTTATCCTATGCTTAATTTACTTTATTTACAAATATATTCTATTCATATGTATTAGATTTGATTGTTTAATCTCACTGGATGAAATTAAATACAAATTTCAACGTTTCACCCGGCAAGCTGATCTGAGCTTCTTCAGGGAAATAACCAAAATCAAAAAATTTAACGAATATAAATGTAAATAACAGGTCGAATCGATTAAGAATATCCAATCCTATACAAGGTATGGCATTGTTATATCAGTCATTGTAAGTGAACTAATATTGGAATTTAATTTGGATTGTGAATGGCAAGTGGAATTGAGGACGCGCGTTTCGTCCTATTTGGGACTCATCGGCTGGATGTACCTGCATCCCAATGCTGATGTTCACAGTGGGATTCAAACTTGAAACGCGCGTCCTGGATTCCACTTGCTAGTCACAATCTAAATTAAATGATACTTGTGAATATTCGCTATATCGAGGCAATCCGCTGAGGATGCACATATAGCAACAGTGACTGACCAGCTTCAGTCTATAACAAATCAATGGGAATATACAAATTCATCCTACTACTAATATTGGAATTGTTGTGGATAAAGGAAGGTGTGCATTTCGTGTGTTACAACATGTTACAATAATTTGTACACATGTATACTGTTCATGATAAGGGATAGACAATCTGAAGATGGGTTCGCTATCAAATCATAGTTGAAGTAAATCAATGTAATGATGATTATAGGGTCAAAGGAAGGGTGAATATTTGCAAATGGCTACACGTTGAACTGTGTAATTCGAATAGATACTTCTTAATAGAATTAATCAATCAATAAGTAAATGGAATGCCTCGGAAATTGGAGTAGTAGAAGTTTGAATTCATTTTGTAATAATTAGTTGCCATGGTGCAGGTAACAGTACTCCATCTTGTCGGTTTATATTATTCGGATTAGCACATATGTGTAGGGCTTTAGATGTTAGCCTTTCTTTGTAGGAATGCTAAAACCATTTTGAATGATTTTAATTCCATCAAAATTGACACTGTGCTCTGATTCTATTGAATGTGATGTTATTGCTGATTTATTTTCAAGTTTCCGTATATCATTAGAGAATTTGGGAATATGCTTTAAACAAAGTATATTGTTCCTTCACCCTTACATCTAACTGTTGTGATGATTCTCTTACGTATATAGCATTGCATTCATTACATTTGATCTCATAGACATAGTTTGTTTTCTCCTCTTCTGATACTCTCTTATTGATATTTACAAGTGCAGAGCTCAGTATATTTTTTGTTCGGAAGAAAACGCGTATGGCATGTTTATTTAAAATTCTTTTAATCTCTTCATATGTTCCACTCATGTATGGCACAACCCGGTGTCGATCCACTCTTTCGGTTGGACCATCGGTTTGCCTACTCCTTTGCGTTTCTCTTCAAGTTTCTTATTGATGAAGTCCTTTCGGTAGTTGTTCATCATTAGTGTAGACGTCACTAAGTTTAATTCGGTCTCTTAGTCTTTATTATCTGTGACTAGTTGATGGATTCTGTTTATCAGGTTTCCAACAACTGTCACCTTTGTTGAATTAGCATGAGCTGATTTATAGCCTAGGTATTTTCCAGAATACGTTGGTTTCCGAAAAATGATAATCTTAAGATAGTTGTCTTGTTTCCTTCTGATCAGACAGTCGACGAAGGATAATTTATGATCGATAGTCTCGATTTCCTTAGTGAATTTGATTTTGTTGGAAATACTGTTGACATTTTCAAAATGTTCATCTGATGCATCTCGTTTCGTAATAATGAAAGTGTCATCTACGTACCTTAGCCAGAGTTTGGGCGGATAGACACATTTTGAGAGTGCACTTGTTTCCAATGGAGACATAAACAAGTTAGCAATTATTGGAGACACTGGAGATCTCTTCGCTACAACTACTGTTTGTTTATAAAGATCTCCTCGAAACTTAAACAATGTAGTATTTAAGCATAAATTCAATCATTGAATAATTTCTGAAGGATCTAAATGACAACGTAGACTTAAGTCATTGTCTGCGAGTAAATATTCATTTATAATGTCTAACGAATTATTAATAGGGACATTAGTGAATAAAGAACAAACATCAAAACTTGCCATTAATTCAACTTCTCCTGAACGCATGTTTGCAATCATGCTTTTTAAAATCAAATGCATTTTTAATTCCATATTTTGCCTCTTTGTCATATGGTTTAAGTATTACAGCCAGATATTTTGCTAGATTATATGTCGGTAAGTTTGTGTAGTCTACCATTGGTCTTAATGAAACATTCATCTTGTGGATTGTTGGTAGTCCGTAGAATCTACAGATATTCATAGTCAACAGAACACGTTGCTAACCACTTGTAAAGAAAATCCCATAGCTTACTTTTATCAGAAGTTCACGCCGATGAAGTCGTCTAGAATGATGACGAAAGCTCTGGCACAAAGAACTTAGTTTAACCGAAACCATCTTCTTGCAATATAAATCTTCTCTACCATCTTAAAAAAAGCTTGATACTGTTCGAAAAATGAAATTGTTTTGTATGTATTATTTTAGACATAATGTTTACTCTCTTCATTTGAAACATTCGATTATTATAGTCAATAAAATTCTTCGTTGAAATCACAGTAGAAAACCATTGAATTGATAGTATATTTGGTGAATAATAATGTAAACTGGGGTTAGATTCTGAAGTTTCGATAGGTTGTTTTAACTAAAGTCGAAAGAACAAACTAACATATGGTAACTCAATGGGTGAATATTTATTTATTCACAGTGATAGAGAAAGTTGTGAGAAATTCCAAAAAACACAATAGCTATCCCGTACTCCTTGGTTTTCAATTGTTCATTTATTATAACAATTCCCTTTAACTAATGGCCACCGATTACATCATAGACTCTAAGTTCTACAAAGGAATTTATTAGAAAGACAATTTATTGAAGAAATCATTTTCAACTAGTTTCCTATCAACGCTTTGTAGTGATATATGTGTAGTTTCCAGTAATAGTAAAATACACTGTCTTTTGAATTTCAACAACCTTCGAGGATATTCAGCTGTAAACTTAACGCTTGTGAAATTTAGTTGTTTATATTAGTCACAGACTGATAGTTAGTTGAGTACTAATAAAAACCATAGAGCAATGAACAGCTATTTCGTCCTTGTACGGGACTCATCAAGCAGTATACACCCTTGTAAAATTTAGTTTCGACATAGATATTTGCTGGTATACTAATTATTAATAATCAGCAGTTTGAGCTATATTTAGCCATTTCTACAACCTGCGTTTTGAAACTATATATATATATATATATATATATATATATATATATATATATATATATATATATATATATATAGACCTAGCTTGTATATGATAACTGCGTGACAATTACCTACTTTTGAAATGCACTAAATAGCAGTCTTGTAAGTATGCACAAAGAATAGATAAATTCAGCTGTAACATAACAAGTATTTTCTTCTTACGAAAGTGTTATGACGCAAGAAATCTGTTTATGGCTGATGCACACGACCAATTAATAGATGTTATCTTGTATGCATGAAATTACAATAACAAACGTAAATGAATGCCTAGTCGGCCATGAATGTATACCCGATAACCACTCAGTTCCAAACCGGAATACATGCTTGTAATCATGTTTTTTGTTTTTTTTTTATAAATCAAATGCATTTTTAATTCTATATTTTACCTTATTGTCAATATGATCAAAGTATTCCAACCAGATATTTTCTTAGACGAGTTTGTGTAGTCTACTTACTTACTTACGCCTGTTACCCCTCTCGGAGGAGCATAAGCCACTCACCACTATTCTCTATTCAACTCTGTCCTCAGCAATCCTTTCCACTTGTTTCCAGCTTTAGTTTATCCTTTCAATGTCTGCTTCCAACTCTCGACGTAGTGTGTTCTTTGGCCTTCCTCTTTTCGGTTTTCCAACAGGATTCCAAGTTAGTGCTTGTCTCGTGATACAGTCTGATGATTTGCGGAATGTATGTCCTATCCATTTCCAACGTCGTTTCCTGATTTCCTCTTCAACTGGAAGTTGGTTTATTCTCTTCCATCTCATGATGAAAACCGAGATGTATAGTCTACTACTGGTCTTAATGTAACATTTATCTTGTGAATTTTTTTCGTAGTTCATAGAATCTACAAAAGTTTCCACTTTTTAGCACAATCTCTCATGGTAGCACCATTTTAGTTAGTTGTCTATTCTTCGCTTTATATTTACAACTCTGTCATTAAATTAGTTCTTTAGTCTATTTTGACTAAATTGTAGACAAATTAGACTTATTTCTTTTTGTTTAAATTAATTTGTTAAAACATGTGATCTATACAATGTTCTCTATGTGTCCTATTCAAGGTTGTCTGATTATTAATTTTCATTAAAAGAATAAAACATTGAATTTGTTTTATTGAATTAACATTAAACAATAAATTAAATGAACCAATCATTAATAATAACAAAAATGAAATAGGCATAGGAAACTTTGTCTAAAATTGAATAAAACATTATTTATTTTATAGTGAAGAGTTCCCCGGATATAGGACCAAGTTGCGCTTGTCGTATAACCAAAGAATCTTCTATCGAATGGACCCCACTCTTACGAATGAGAAATCAGAAGGCAATAAAGGATGGAAGCGAAATTGTATTTGAGCGTAACAGAACTTCAATCGGATAGCAACGTCTAGGCTGGCAAACTAGAGAGAGATGCTACCCTCGGTGGTTCGAGTCGTGATCTGGTGAAGATGCGTGACCGCGCGCCTTCAACTAGTAGTGTCCGCTAAAACAAACATGGTCAGCATCAATGTCGAATGTTTATGCAACTATTTATTTTGGGGATTATTTACCGCTACAATAGGTATCTTCGTCCGAAACTGAATGAAAATATCTACAAAACTTGGCCGCCGAGTGTATGTAAGACATATGAATAGAATATTTTTTTGTTAATAATCTCAACGGATGAAATTAATGAAAAATGCCAATGTTTCGCTCGACAAACTGGTCCGAGCTTCTTCAGGGAAATAACCAAAATCAAAAAAATTATCGAATATAAATGTAAATAAGAGGTCAAATTTGATTACGAATATCCAATTGCATACAGAGTATGAAATTGTCATATGAGTCATTGTAAGTGAACTAATATTGGAATTGTTGAGGATGAAGGAAGGTGTGCATTTTTGTGTGCAGTTCATGTTACAATCATGTGTGTACCTGTACTGTTCTGAGTTACGTGCACGGAGAGGGATAGATAATCTGAAGATAGGCTTATTATCAAATCATAGTTGAAGGAAATCAATGTAATGATGATTATAGGTCAAAGGAAAGGAGAATATTCGTAAATGGCTACACGTTGAATGTGAATTGGAATAGAGAATTCTAAACAGAATTAATCAATCAATAAATAAATGGAATGCATTGGAAATTAGAGTAATAGAAGTTGTTCATTCATTTTTTTTAACCATTAGTTGCCATGGTGCAGCTAACAGTACTCCATTTCGTCGGTTTATATTATTCGGATTAGCCCTATGTGTAGGGCTTCAGATGTTAGTCTTTCTTTGTAGGAGTTAAAACCTTTTTGAAGGATTTTAATTCCATCTAAATCGATACTGTGCCCTGATTCTATTGAATGTAATGCTATTGCCGATTTTTTTTCATTTATGTCAAACTATTGGAATTTACTACTTTTAAACAAATTAAGTAGGTATCATTAAACTATAGTAATAAATTAATCAAATTTTTAAAATCATATTCAAGGTTATGAGGTATAATTGAAATGATAAGTCTATTGATTAAGAGTATTTTGTCGAACTTAAGTGATATAATAATATTAACCCATTTCTAAGTTAAGCAAATGTTCACAGAACAATCGTTAAACATTTGATTGACACAAGACACCAAATCAACATCAATGAATTCTTTAAAGTGTTCAACAGGCAAAAAAAAAAACTTCGAATCTTTTAAAATATCCTGAAGTAATTGCCATTAAACGATTGAAACTAAACTTTTGTTTCCAAAAGGAAACAGTTATAAGCCTTTCTTTACCTTGGTAACTTAACTTTTATGTTATTACATCATCGTTATTATTCCTTCTCTAAATTTCAATTATTACATTAATATCTTTTCTTGTCAGGTTAGATTTAACTTTTTACGTTGCATCATCGTTTTCAAGTTGTTAAAGTCTAACTTACTTAATTAGATCATCATATCCTATTTAAAGTTTAATAATTGAACTTAATTCACATCATTCTCATGTATTTTCAATTGTCTCTTAATTTTCTTCTTGTATAATCGTTTAAATTCTAATCACTATTTTGCTTTCTAGTACTTCCTAGTACACGAACCGGACTGAGTTCGAATCCCACTGTGAACATCAACATTGGGATGCAGGTACATCCAGCCGACGAGTCCCAAATAGGACGAAACGCGCGTCCTGGATTCCACTTGCCAGTCACAATACAAATTAAATGATTCCTAGTACTTTGTTCTTTTTCTATCGGATATACATGGTTACAGCATTTTCTTCAACCTTTTAGTTATGTTCACATGTTTAACATGTTCATATAATTTTGATTTCAATCAAGTTCAAACATCATCTCATTAGTATGTTAAACTTTGTTTCAAATATCAATTCTTGTAAAACATTATTCTAGGTTATATGGAGTAGCTGATGACAAACCAACGAAATGAAACGAATGCATCTTATTCTGCACAAATATGTGTTCTTGCTCACTTGAAAATAAGTTGAATAGTTAAAAGCATTTTCGTTTGATTGTATTATCTGAGATGAATGGTTTAATTGCAACATGTTCATAGTCATTCTTGAAGACTTCATTAGCTCAAACTTTTGGTAGAAGTGTGCTATGCAATTTACTTCACTAACAACTTGTTCTGTTTACTTTGAATTTGATTGGTTGTTATTGATACTTGATTCTCTTCCCATTTAATCGGATCCGTAGTAACGTAGTTGTTTATAAATTATCTACTGGTTAAGTAAATTGTATTGATCACACTGCGTTTATTAATAACCGATTGATCAGTATACCGAACTTCTAAAAGTTCTCTGGATTTCTTTATGTTTAAAATCACCACATTTTCCAAATTAAACGTGTGTCGAAATTGTCCGCACGTACTAATAAGAGACGATATGTCACTGCACTTGACGGATAATTGATGTTCATGTAAACGAAGAAGGGGAGACTAGCCACTTTATTTGATGTAGTGTTTATCACAGTTGGAGTAGTCTATTATGTAGATGACGTTTATTTGTCTTCTTTTGTTATCTTCTGGTTTGCCCATAACTGATTGTAGTGAATTTGTCGGTTTGTGTAGGACATATGTTTTAATGGCATCAATAGTCTCGTTGTAATTTCAGTTATCTTTCATATATTGGTGAATGATCTATGTGTTGACTTCAACGTTTGATTTTGAGTTTATAGGTGAGGAACATTTCGTGAAAAAATCGCGTGGATGGCCTTTCTTTTGGCAGATGATCATTATGTATTTTTCTTCGTTTCTTCTTGTGGTAGGTGTACTGCAGTATATTTTCACCCCCTGAATCAAAGTTTGGACATAATCGATTCTGTAAGTTGTTGGACTGTTGTTGTTGTAATTAAGGATTTGGCTGGTACGGGTTAGTTTCAGGTCTATTTAAGTCTCCAGTTTCCCTGAGTTGGGTCTGGTTATTATCACATCCAGGAATGGTAGTTTGTTATCTGACTTCGTTTCCGGTGTAAAATGTATGTCTTCAAAGATGTTGTTGATTAGACCATAGGCATTTTCCAACTGATTTTTTTATTGATAACGAATGTTTCGTCTACATAATAGTTCCATATTTTTGGTGTGCCCATTGGCATATTGAAGTTTCTAATCTTTATATCAATGCTTTTACGATAAGTCGAGATATTGATGATCGATTGGTGTTCCATTTGTTTGTATGCATAATTTGTTATTGAATGGAAAATATGTTGTTAGGTATATCTCGGTGAGCTTCATTAAGCTTTAACTCTGAAGTATTGGTGTGTTTTGAAAGATTAAGATCATTAGTGAGGAAGAGGGATATAATATCTTGTGCTCGCTTTGGTTCGACTGATATGAATAGAGTTGTGACATCAAACGATATTATCAATTCGTCGTTGTTGTTCTGAATGTCTTTAATCCTATCCAAGAATTGTATGAAAGTTGCACACCTAAGAGTGATCAAATAGAGTATGAAAAGAAACGTGATACATACTCATTTAGATGTCATATACATCATTGTGAAACAACTGATTAGTAAGTCATAGATAACTCAGAAATAAATTATAGTTTTCGTAGTGTTGACTGATAGAAGTATAAATAACAACCAGGGAGGCATTGTGAAGTGACAAAGATCCAATTGTATTGGTATTGCACAAATATGTGCTCTAAAATGATCTTAATTACTGATGTCTTGATGGGTGGTTTTGGTGAGATAGTTGAAGAATTTCAAAATCGACCTAAAAAGTACCTGTGACTATACTAAGGATTGCGAAACCAATGTGCCGCGTATTCGTTGAAACAAATTTTCGTATCGTTATTTAAAAAGACATAAAACGACTAATTAATCGTAAAAGCCATATTAATTATGTAATTTTAATATACCCGCTACTAATATAAAGTTATCCTTACGATTTATTGTTTTCTCATTGGTCAAAATTGGCTCAAGGTCATTTTTAAGCTGTCACTATAGTTCACTTCTACTAATGAATAAAATGTAACTAAGCATATCGATTGTAATGAATGATCTAATGATGAAATGATAATATCACTTGGTGATCATAATTTCTTTAATCAATGTTCCACTGATACTTTTTTTACTTCATTGTAAATGAATTGGAAGGATTTATGCTTCAGAAACTAGCTGTTAGTCAAATAAACAAAGTGATATGGTTTACATATGTTCATCGTAGAATTTTCATGTTTCATAATGTACACGACATTAAAATTTAAATGAATCACAAGTTGATAGAAGTAGGAATTCTATCACTGGACGCCTGTCAGTTTGTCGACTCAATGGCAATGATGGTTAGGCGTCTGGTATGTGACCTGAAGACCCTGAGTTCGATTCTTTGGTGGGATTGAAGGTGAACACTTTCGAGTCTAATACTAAGACAAAACAGTGGTCTAGTGCTCCGTGGTTTTAAGTGGTACCCAATTAACAGCAATTTGTGACAAACATAAATAAATGAGTAATTGAAATGTTTAAAAAATACGAGATATTAATGAGTAATTTGGGACTATTCGACTGAGATTGTTAAAATCTTGGCATTTTAATGCATACAGCAATTGTAGAACAAACTAAACATATACAAAAACGTGAAGATCACAAATATCAGTTATACCAATCAAATAATAACCAAGAAGTTCAGGAAATACAATCATCAGAACTATTTTCATCAATTCTATAGTATAGGTGCTCTGTAAATGATGATAGCCTCGAAATAATTGAGTCATTAAGTTATCAAAATATATTCCATTGTGTATCTGTTGGAACATGTATTACAAGGTGAACAGGTATGAAAGAAAGTTTGCATTTAGGAACTATAAAAAGAAACCAGTAAATAAAATAATCAGCTTCAGTTTTATTTAGACAAAAGTCTGAATGGTGTGTGTTAGTCCTGACGATGAGAATCTCTTAGTTGAACAAATTTTCTAGTGAATGTGCCTACTGATGGATTAGAAGCTACGTGTAGAAGAGTCGGTAGTCATTAGGTAGATAATGGGTTCTAGGCTAATGGACTACTTTGGAGTGTTCTCGTAAATTTTCATTCATTGAAAGCAAGAGAAAGGAGAGTATGTTAAGACCACGTTTATTATCAAGCATTTCGAAACTGTTATTAAATCTGGTTCTTTTGTATGATATAATAAATTTAATTCAGTCAGTCTCTAGTCGTACGGATGCTTCGAAGTTTTAGGAATTAACCCAGTTGGTGTTTTGTGAACCGTTTTCAATAACTCACTATCTGTTTTTAGACAAAGTCTGTATACCCGTTATAGTTTTTCGTAAAAATTATTAGAAATGCCTTTTAAGCAGTATATATAAAGGCTCTACGTATCAACCAATGAGTTCTAAAACTTTTAGAAGCGATTGCACAGCACTGTGAAATGGTTTTCAAATCGTCGTTGATAACAACCTCCTAGATCATTATATACTTGGACGACGAGGAGCATAATACTATTTATCATGTCGGAATTCTTTTAAAAATGGATATAGTAATCAGTTACAAGTCAAGTACTCAGTTAATCTGATCTTCTTTGTTAAGTGTTCAATGTATCTATAAGAAAAGATGTGAAAACAATTGTAGGTTTGATGTTATCATCGCCCTATTCAGAACATGATATACAGATGATTCATGTTAGTTACGGTGGTAGAGAATACATGACGTCCATAAACTTATCATTCTTAGTTATGAGGCCACATTTAACAGATAAGTCTCAAATAAAATAAAACATGAGCTCTAGATTCTGCTGTCAGCCATATTATTCCCAACAAAAACATTTCTTTGAACATGATTCATTCATACTTGTTAACCTAAATTATTATGCTTTATTTTCTTTCAAAACGATGGTAAGGAGATATAATTAAACCCAAGTAAAATTTAAATGAGGTGGTTTGTAGAAATTAGTGTTAAGTTTTAGATGATTGAATTTGCTACAGATTGTTATTGATAAAATGCCGCTGAAAGTGAGGAAGCACGAGACACCTCTTTCGTTCTAGTATAGGACTTCTTAGTAATGTACAACCTAGATCCCCCCCACCAAGGTCATCATGTCGGCTAACGCTCAACTGTTTGTAGTACTGGGCTTTTACCCAGTCGTGGAATTTCCACTTCAATCAATTTGTGATATAACACAACGATTACTCAATGTTACAGGTAATAATTATCTCACTTCCAACAAGTATAAACTTCACCAGTCAAGAGAAATCACTCAATTTTCTTATCCTGATATGCAGATACCTAATCTACTTAATCTACGGTGAATGATTCAGTGTTACTTTTAAGTATTTGGTCAGAAACTAATGGAAGTAATCTCAGGACGATACGTGTGTGGTCTACTAGGTAAAAAAAAACGAACAAAGCTACCATAAACAAAAGAAAAGTAAGATCATCTAAAATCATTCATATGCGAAATCTACATTAACAGTCAAATGCATCGAGCGAAGTCTTACATTATTAGTCTTTGAAAAGCGAACTAATTAAACAAATTCTAAGCATTGAATTAATTTATGTTTTTATGATGAATTGATCACTTACCAACCAACACCTTCATTTTAACTAACTAGTATCAAATGAAGTGTGTTAATCTATCATAAGTGAGTGGTAATCATGTAGCTAGAGTGGTAATCATTTTATGCCTGACCACCGTCTACCTCGACGAGCAATGTTGTCTGTTGTGGGAGTGGGCTGGAAGAAAGCTAGGGGTGGCTAAACGAAAACATGGCGCCAATCCATGAAGTCATTGACAATTGGGCTGAGCCATGTTAATAGATGTAGACTACCTGGTTGGGGCCCACGCGATGATCGCAACAAATGGTTAGAGACTTTAGGTGATATGGCTCAAAATCGATTGCAATGGCGCAGGTGCATCCACTCCTTGTCTTCCTCCAAATTCTAATTTTTGAGCTTATTATAATTTTCTCTTTACTGAATCACTTTTTATCTCAAATCTCATCTCTGATCTCTATGCCTTTCGATTAGTACTTACTCTGTTACTACCTTCCCCTACTCTGGAATTTGGTCCGACAATTTAATCTCTATCTGCTAATTAAGGCACTGGCAACTTGAACTGATGTACGCATGTACCAAGTTCTACGTTGTAACTGACTGACTGACTGAATCATTTTAATGATTGATCATATAGTTACTACTCAGTGTATCTGAGTCTATTATTGACGTGTTTATTTGTTACATTTAAAACAAAATAGTTGTAAGGATCTGTTTCTAGTATCCATTTTCATTTGCTTATTGAATATATCTCCCTAAGAATTTAGATGACAATTTATACTTATTCTCACTTAAAACTAACAAACGTTTATTTGGCTGTTTATATTCATCAAAGACTGCTGTTAGTTAGTTGGGTACTAGTGAAAGCCAGGGAGTATTGGATAACTATTATTTCCGCCAACTAAGATTAATCTGTGACGAGTATAAACAGGGAAAATTTAGTACTTATTTCCACAAGACTACCTTATTACGAAAGTTTATTTAAATTAAGAACAGCTCGTTAATAAGTTGGCATGACAACTAATGCTATCAGCACTATTATTTGCTAATGAGGTAAAGATATTGAAAACAATATTCAGCAATGCTGATTATCTTGATCTGTAAACGGATTTAGACGAACTAGTTCAATCGTCTTAAAGTTTCGATTTCAAGATCAATCTCTGTAATAGTAAACTATTACACATCGGTCGTAGTAATAGCCACCGATACACCAACAATGATATACAACTTTTATAAGTACAGTTCGTGAAATTAGTGGTAACTGTAAGTCATGACCTGAAGACCACTGTATATTGAAATGTAACAGAGGCTAAAGGGTTATGAGTGCTATGGTCAGAGTAGTTAAATGTTTTGATGAAGTTATGTTACGGAATGTATATCCTGTATCTATAAGAACTCATCTTGAGTATTGTATCCAGGTAGCAAGTTCCTATCATATTAAAGATATCAAGACACTTTGGCTGGTTCAATAGATAAGTACTAAACTATTAATAAATCTTTTTTACCACTATAACAATGAGTAGTTAGAAGGCTTGAAATGTTTCCTATTATCTTATCGTAGGATATGAAGTAATTATATATCGGCATTCTGTATAATGATTTCAGTGTTAAAATATTTTATCATGTTGATCTTTATAGGATTGGTCCTGTCACAGGCCATCGGAAGAGAGTTCAGTAAGCTGAGATCTAATAAACTTAGGGTGGGATTCGATTTTTCACATCGAGTAGTCAACGACTAGAACATGGAATTGTCAACTCAATCGATGAATTCTTTTAAGGAGAAGCTGAATCTTCACTTGAATAAACACTGAAATGATTAACACAGGTTACCAAACATACTATTCATATTACTAAAGACTGAATGCAAAGTAATAGTAATTTATCAATATTTCATTGGTTCTCATCTGCTACGTTACAAGTAGAATTTTCATCGAATTATAACTTCATTAAAAGTAATCATATGCATAAGAAACAAAGTAAATAGAGTGATATGTGGTATACGTTGTATGCTAATGTATGTATCCAGTCATCTAAAAGTAGAACATTGTAAACTTGAAAGTGATGAGTGTGAATATTTAGAGTTGAAAAATCAATATGGTGATATATACTCAAATTTATGATTGCTATGACAACCACTATGACCGAGGACAAGTAAAGCTGTTATTCCTTTTTTCGTAGGTCAGTTCCAATACTTACTATTAGATGAAAGCTGAATAAGAAGAACTTTAGATTAATGAAGTAATCAACCAAGATCTAAATTAAACTTGTCCAATATTTCAAGAAAACATTTAGGTACGTACATTCAAAATCAGACCACAGGTTAGACCAGTTAGAATAATGAAGTTGAAACTGAACAATGACAACAATAATATGGAGATGGGGTAATATATGCATAATTAATAAGTTATTGTTCATGAATAGGGAAATGATATAGTAACAAACAATAAGTCAAATAAGAGGTCTGGATAAAGGGAATATAATTATAATAGAAACAAAGTATTCATTACATATGTAATCAAAATATACCAACTAATCACCTAAAAGATATTTCATGATGATTAGTCATTCGTCTAAACTCGTTTTCTATAACATTACTAAGCTGTGAAGTATTTTATTCTCAAACTATTTAGAGCATCCTTGAAGATATAAATGTCTAACAGGGTTATTCTGTGGTTAATCACTCACAGATTTTCATTACTTTTGAAGCTCAGGCATAGTAAACATACTTTCATTTCAACATGTTTTGAGTAGGATTGATTAATTCTGTCGTTTTGACTACTTATTTATAAATCTATGGTAGACATATGTTTATTAATAAAACTTTGATGGATATCCATTTTCACTTAATAGATTATGAATATGTTTCAGCTATTATCTGAAGGAATCATTAGATTAAATCATTTTACTTCTGTGAACCAGGACATTAGGCAAGATATCATTTATATAGCAGTGAAATGAAACTCAAATAAATGTATGTACTGGTTATGTATAAATAGTTTACTGCAGTCATTAATTCTTATTGTTTCATCGTTTCTTCTTGTTGAGTAGACATTAAGAAATGGAGTTTTAAATCAATTTTCTGCTAAGGATTCGCGAGTGACACCTCGATACCTGCTAACGAGCGTAAGACCAGCGACACAATAACAGGAAGCTAAGTAAATCTACAGCGCCCCAGCCCAGCTTACTAGAGTAAGAAGTCCAAAGACAGCAAGAAGCGTTTAATTCCACAGGCAGCCTATCAGACGACATCAACACACACAACTCATGCGTATATGTACAAAAACAGAGAGCGTCCTTAGAATGTCATAAATAGCGTACTAAAATAAACAATGAACCAATAAGATTTAGCGTCTTACCAAGTGGGAAGAACGAACTGAAGGTGAGAAGGAAACTTTTGGCGCGAAAACAGGAAATTTAAATTTACACAATAAAACCACAAAAATAACAGGTTTGCCAAGTGAGTTTTGGGGATCTAACATCCCCAACACTTTCTTCTTACATAGTGAAAATGGCTTCTTTGTGGAATCTGTTAAGATTTCAATAGGTGCTCTATTCCCCATTCATACTGTTTAAAACTATTTAGGTATCATTCATTTAACAGCAATAAAATATCAGCACATTTATCACATTTTTTTAGATAACCTACAGTTCCTAATTCTTTAAGAAGAAATTCTCTTATGATTAACAGCATAGCAACACCATAACATTGTCTGTTAATATTTAAATATTCATATCTGTTCTTTGTTACAATTTATGTCAATCACTTAATGTAAAATAGAAGTTATACAATTTCTAGTTATTTAGAATTGATCGACATTATGTAATCAACATCAAACACCTAAGATACAAAATATTAGTTACTACACATTGAATAATTACAGTAGATATTTTGATATTACAGGGAATCAACTTCAATTATTTGGTTGATGTCTACAATTTGTTATCAATTATATTTCTCATTATTATTATTGTTACTATTATTATTAATATTAATTTGATATAACGAATTGATCTGAACTAATCAACCATTGATCACCAGAAAACACTAGATGGTTGTTTCGTCCTAGTAAAGGACTCCTCAGCAGTGTGCATCCATGACTCCACTCCAGGGTTGATCTTAGGAGCCTCGAGCTCCATAGAGAACGCTTTACCATAAGACCATACACACTACTAGCATCAGCTGATTTTTTAAATTGAAATTGGTTTACAATAATCTCAACAACACTCAACTACTATTACAATCATATTACTACTACTACTACTACTACTACTACTACTACTACTACTACTACTACGACTACTACTACTACTACTACTACTACTATTATTATTATTATTATTATTATTATTATTATTATTACCACTACTACTACTACTACTACTACTACTACTACTACTACTACTACTACTACTACTACTACTTCTACTACTACTACTACTACTACTACTACTACTACTACTACTACTACTACTACTACTACTACTACTACTACTACTACTATTAATAAAATAGCAATCGCTATTATTATTATTATTATTATTATTATTATTAATAAGGATAAGTTTAGCTAATGTATGATTATTATTTTGATTGTTTTATCCAACTGCCACTCAAAATTAGTTATTCTAAACTAAATATGTAACATTTTAAGTAGCCTATTTATAAATACACAAAACATCCTGTTTAGTAAATTGACCAATAAACAATACCAACCTGTTTTTATATTCATTTATTAAAACAAGTAAACTATTATTTGTCAACCAATTAATGTTTTGCATAATTATTTACTAAAATATTTATTCTGATGGATTGTTAATTGAATGAATACGTCATAGAATGATGTTGGTAGGGTACGAATTGAAAATCAGGGAGAACTGGACAGCTGTTTCGTTCTAGTAAGGAATTCATCAGTAGTGTAGATACTAGAATTTACCCCAAGGACCTCAAGTTGATGAACACCTAATCGTTTGCAACCGCTGAGTCGGCATTCAGTAGTAGAATTCCCACTTCCTATCAGTTTTTAATATTATTAATGAGTTAATTTCTCAATTAAATCATTAATTTCCAATGTTGTGCGAAATTACACAGTCACCAGTCTCTAATAGTAAGGATAGTGGGTTTGATGAGTCAGCTGATGATTCAACTTTTCTTTGAAAGAGCTAACTGATGAAGTTGATTCTACTTATTTTCGAGTAGCGTATTCCTAGTAGTTGATGTGAAAAATGGAATTTCATTCTCAGTTTCAAATCATTTTGTGATGATCTCTGAGATGATTTGTTCTCGATAGAGTAAAAAAGTAAGATATATAAACACTCAAATTATTATTTAGGATACAGAATACTACTACAAGGTCACCGCATGTTCTACTATAAGATAAGAAATGGTTTAGACGCCTTAATAGGTTCATCATATTAGAGATTTGAATTGGCTTGTTACCAGCTTAGTATCTACCCGTTAAACACCCTCATATAGCATTGACATCCATAATATGATGATTAATCGACTCAGTTATCAAGTACATATACATATACTTGACACTAAGCTACAATTTATGTGGGACTAGTGATAACTATTCAACTGCCCACACTAATTTAACTGGAGAGTAACTAGAGCCTCTTGTGTATTAATTAAATTTTAAATGTCTTAGACAATAACTCACCCTCTCGTAAGAATTAAGATGTCATAACCAACATTATGGGTGAATACATGATAAGGATAAGTCACATTTTATAAATTTTAAGGAAATAAGGGTCGTGTAACAAATTCTAGGAAGAAAATCGAAATCGAAGTATAGACTGAACTGTTACGATTATTTCAATTACGTGAAACTTCACTAATGCGTTTCTATAATAATTCAATGCATTGTTTCAACAAATACTTGAAACAGTATGTATTTTTATACTGTGTGATTAAAAGTAGTTTACAGGATATCTTGCTGCTAGGTATGGCACTATTTAATACTAGTTACTAAGGTAAAAGCAACATCAGCATCAGTAGGCCTGGACATACATAATGGAAAGAGCGAAACCCTCAAATACAACACAGGAAGCACCAACCAAATTGAACGTGATGGTGAAACTCTGAAAGAAGTGGATAACTTCTTGTACCTGGGAAGCATCATCAATGAAGAAGGAGGATCCGATGAAGATGTAAAGACAAGAATTGGCAAAGCAAGGGCAGCATTCCTACATCTAAAGAACATATGGCACTCAAAAGGCGCTCAGCGAATCCTCGTATAACACTCATGGCCAGCCCACTAATATGCCCCCTCACCTTGGCTAAAAAACAAACTCCTATGCCTCACTTATTCCATGTGTATTTAACAGTGTATCTAATTGTCATGGAGACCTAGATACATAGATAGCTCGTTCAGGTCACTTAATCGCCATATCTGAGATCGTTTTCCGACATGGTTGAACAAAGAACAACATAGATTAATAACGTCTTCTATTCTGCAACAAGCAGTTTGTATAGGCATTCAGACTCAGACTCATTATTTAACATATACTAACAGACGTACTACTCACTCTACTGGACATGACAGATAATTTCTGGAATTACAGTGAGAATATATGACTACGAGATCTGGTCAGTCAGATGTAAGGTATTTACTAACAGTCGGCACGGGTTTATTTCATGCGTTATCAAGAATTGACAAAAGTTTCAAGTGTAAACCACTAGTTGACAACTTAAGGATTTAAATGTCAAGCGTAAGCTAGAAGCCTAGGATTCCTGTTAGGATTGTAAATGCTTACTGATGCAAGAAATAAATGACTGCTAATGTTAGTATAAATAAAGTAAGTTTATGAACTGAAAACTCAGATTCATAATTCTTTACAACACTCCATGATAACAATAAGTTACATAGGATAGTTGGAATGGCTTTATGTCGAGTGAAAATTATTTCTAGCTTTGTCTTTAAGCCACACATCAGATTTAGTAGACCTCAACATTCATATGGGTAAAAGTAAGGACCTTAGATACAAAATAATGGATACCAACCTAGTTACACTTGAAGGTGAAGCTCTGGGAAATATAGAAACATTCATATACCTGGGGAGCAATATCACAGATAAACAAGGGAGATCTGTTCTGATGCAGATGAAAAAACACGGATAGGCAAGGGAAAGGGAGCATTTTTATAATTAAAGAAGAACACCTGGAACTCAAACTAGCGGTCAGTTAGTATCAAAGTTAGAATTTCAAATACAAACGTTAAGACGGTTTTATTGTATGGAGTTGAAACCTGTAATAAGAACTATGAAATCATTATTCACAAGACACAGGTATTTTTGAAAAGTTGTTTACACAAGATACTTTAGAACCACTGGCCAGACACTATCATCAGCAATTAACTGTGACAAATAATTATCCATTCAAAATACAAATGAAGAAGTGAAGAAAGATTACTGGAAGTGGATAGGACACATTGAGGAAATCATCAAACTGCTTCACATTACTGACACTAGCCTAAAATCCTTAAACCGAAGGGATAAGAGAAAGAGTAAAAAGCACATTGAGTCGGAATTGAAGGTAGACGTATAAAGAGTCAAAAATGGTTAGAAAGAATTGAAAAGGAAAGCTCAGGACTGAGTTGATTAGAGAATGCTGGTCGGTGGCCTATACTCTGTGAAGAGTAGAAGGCACTGACTGATTGATTGTCATATCACATTTTTAACATCATCAACCTTACATATCTTCCTCACAGAGGAGCATGGGCAGCTCACCAGTATTCTTCGTTGAATACTGTCCCTGAGTAGTCCATTCCAGCTGTTTTTAGTTGCTGCTCATCTTTTTAATATCTGCTTCTAATTCTTGTCGCCTGTAGTTGTTATAAGATTACTGCCGGTCTCAAGCCCGGGTAAATGAGGAGGGTTAGGCATGGGGATAGAATTCTCATCCCGGAAAACACAAGCTTACTAAACAAAACGGGCAAACCAGATTAAATTGACATCCTGTAATGTTATAATTCGAACTTAATACATTCCTATTGATCATTTTCAGTGATAATCAATATCTATTTCAATGAATTTTGTTTTGTTCTGTTTTCTTTTCCATTTCAATTACCAAAACTTTTACTATAAAAGAACAAATAAACGTACAATGTTTGTTTAATGATTACAAAAGCACTTAGACTAAATAAATTTCGAATCACTTGATTACATAATCATCATCATCATCACAAGATTTTCCAAAATTTAGTTCACTCATTATATTTTGTTCATAAGCTATTTATGCATAGAAATAAGCAGTTGAAGAATTTGTGTACATACTTGTCTGCTTATCAATATCCAGATAGAATGAATTAGGAAAATAGGTTTTAACTTCATTACATAACTAATGAATGAAGTGTAAATGTGTCAAGATTTTATGAATACAAATTAATGGGAGTGAGCATTCCACCATTAGATGCTGTCTCAATGTGGTATAGATGGTTAAGCGTTTACTAATCTAAAGGCCCACCTAGTTGTGAACGTAATAACATTTGGCAAGGAACGGCTTGAGTTCAAGTTCCAGTGTAAACATTAAAACTGAGAAGTAAGTACTTCCAGTTGACGAGTCTCAAATAGGACGAAACGTATATCCTGGATTCCGCTTACCAGCCACAATATAACTTAAACATTATCTGTTTATTATTGTTGAGGAATAATGAGGATGGAACTTATCTTGTCTCCTTTGCCGTACATAAATCACTTTTGCTGTTATACGATTTCTATTAGCGTCTTATATTTTGTATATAAGAAAGTAATTTTATTTAAGAAAACCATCTATTTTTATGATTAATGCTTTAACCTTTGGTTTCAATTCATGGAGTTGTAACATGATTAAATTGCTAATTCGGACACATTAACAATATTCTATTCTCATATGTACAAACGTTATTCCTTCATCAATCTGACTCCATAATACATCTAATATGCCACATGAATCAACAATGTCTATAATTTATTCTAACAATTATAGACTATATAATTAGAATGTATTAGGATATTTACGTCTGTGGCTCTCTAAACTCAGTAGCCTAGTGACGTTTAGGCATAAAACAAATTGAGTTCGAGTCCCGGTATAAAGATTAACACTGAGATGCAGGTACATCCAACTGACGAGTTCCAACTACGACAAAACGCGCATACTGGATTTCGCATCCCAGCTGCTAATCCAACTTAAACAATGATAAGATAAAAGAAAACATTCACAATAAGGTATTAAATGCATATAACATTTGTGAAAATACACTGTAGTGAATTATTTCCGGTTTTCATTATCCAGCATGTTATCAAGTAATTTCAGGATAATTAGAATTCACACGAACTCGAATGTAGACATTTTTTTTTCAATTCAGTAAGTTCGAATAGCTTAACAGCATTCTTTATGCTCAAAGCCAATTATTTCTAACTTTAGCAATCATTTAATAACATTAAATGATTTCAGTAGTCTGTTCAGTGTCAAAATGACGCATAAATACTACCATAAAGCTTTCGCTTATCTCTTAGTACTTAAAACCAATGTTTTATTGGATTCGTCATGAATACTGACTTCTGTATACTACAATAAACAAACGTTATTTAACAAAATAGAAGTTTTAACTAGGTTTATACTTCAACGTTACATACGACAACGGCGTCGACAATACTCAAAGTCTCGATAATACCTTGAGTAATAATGCAACAGTATTTGGAATGCATTTCTCACCTTCTGAATGCAAAATGTTACTTGAGGACTGTTCACTTTACAGTCTAGATTGGTTATTGGGAGTGATGAAGTTGAGTGCATAAACTACTTCGCATATCTCAGAAGTTTCATCACCCAAGGTGGGTTTATTGTGGGTTAGTGAAATTTCAGCGCATATATTGAAAGCTGGCTCATCACTTGTTAATTTGCGTCACTTGTCAATTACGTTAGATATCTGTCTTTCAATGAAAGGTCGAGTGAATTTGGAAGCAACTGGTTGTGTCTCTCTCTTATGGTCGCAAATTATAGACTACTGTAATAGACTATATGTGTAGGCTTCAAAAAGCGGACTGCCTACCACGATATGACCGAATAAGTAATACTGATATTAGATATGTAGTATTAAGAAAAAATGCCAGGTCAATAAATGTGGTTGTGAACCTTTATCTACTTAGGTGGTTGAATCAATAGTTTCATATGCTTAACCACCGCCAGTCACATCACACGATCTTGGCTGGTTTAGAAATAGGATGAAAAAATGCTATGGGATGCTACACTAAATGATAACATTAGTCTATGAAATTTTCGACTATGCGTCTATGCTATATTAGTAGATGTAAACTAATTGATAATGGCCTTCTTGATAATCGCAATCAGTGGCTGGAGACACTAGTTGATATAGCTCAAAAGTAGTCACAATGGTACAAATGTATTCACTTTGAATGCTCTTCAAAATCTTAAGTTCCATCATACCTCCATACACTTCCTTTTCTTTATTCTCACCTATTGTATTCTGTTGTCATGTTAATTTTGTAAATTTGATCACGTCGTGTTAATGTTGTATGATGACTTGAACTACTGCATAGATGTGCCAAGTTTTACATTGTTTATAATTATTGACTAACTGATATACTTTATTGTCAGTAAATATATTCTGGTATAACTAAATACCACATTGATTCGATACATCCTTTGTTAAGTTGAAAGAAAAAGAATTTGTCATATTTTTAGAAACTATTTTTTTTCTTTGTTGTCTAGTGAATGTCCACAGTAACTTTCTTTTCATCGTTCTGTAGATTAACATCGAAGATTATGTCAAACAATGGAACATACACTTTGAGAACGGTAAAAAAAATACATTTAAGTATGTTTGTTTTAATTAACTTTTGATTGTGTCATCTATATTCTCTAACTTCAGATTACTGTAAGTACACCGGCATTAAACAAAAAACCTATGTGACTTTACTTGAAATTAAAGTGTCTATCGTTAATATAACTCCTTCTTGTTTTGGATTTCTACTAGTCATATCTATCATTTTAATGAAGTGTTAAAGTAAACTAATAATTATTACTACCTTATTGAGGAATTTTCATTTGAATCCAGAATAATCACTACACTTACTTACTTACTTACGCCTGTTACCCCTCTCGGAGGAGCATAGGCTGCTCACCAGTATTCTCCATTCAACTCTGTCCTGAGAAATCTTTTCCAGCTCTCTCCAGTTACTGTTCATCCTTTCAATGTCTCCTTTTAGCTCTTGACGCAGTGTGTTCTTTGGCCTTCCTCTTTTCCGTTTTCCAACAGGATTCCAAGTTAGTGCTTGTCTCGTGATACAGTCTGATGATTTCCGCAATGTATGTTCTATTCACTTCCAACGTCGTTTCCTGATTTCCTCTTCAGCTGGAAGTTGGTTTTTTCTCTTCCAAAGTAGGCTGTTGGTGATGGTTTCTGGCCAACAGACATTCAATATTCCGCGTAGACAGTTGTTGATAAACCTGTACTCTCCTGAGGATGTTTGCAGTAGTTTTCCAGGTTTCAGCAATAATAATCACTATAAGTCAAAAGTAATTTCATTCTGTACATTCATTAGTTTAAGATAGTGCTTAAAGTAGACCTCGACAAAAGCTACATTTAAGGTGTCCAGTGATGGATACAATATGCGTGTATATGTGAGTACACTCCGTTTAACAAATAATATCTGTTAACAACTATGTCTATGTAATACAATCAAGTTTATTGGTAACTAGCCACGTTTGAAATGATAAACAATCAAGTCAACCTTGTTTTATTGATAAAATAGTCTTTTCATTGTATACTCAATGAATCTCTTTTTAAGCCTTATGCTCATCACTTTACATATTAATCAAGTACTTCAAGTGTCATGTTTATTTCTCCTAGTGAATAATACTTTACGTATGATTCAGATAGGATGTAAACTGTAATCACATAAGTCAAGATTATCATTAGGCTTCAAATTTATGTAGTCTTGGAATTTGATAAACGGGGGGAGGATGATGAATGCAGATAATCCATAATAGCACAGCTACGTCTACTGAATGATGTATTCGTAAGAATCCTGACTAATAAATCAAGAAATTATCAGTTGGATTCTATATATCGTCTATTAAATAACACCTATGCAACATATAACTACTAGTAAAATTGCTCCTTTGTCATACTACAGTTGCTAACCTCATACCCAACCCTCCTCTTTTGTTCGGGCATTGGACTGGCACAAACCCAAGAGGATTTCAGACGCAGTCTAAATTGTAATAATTAACTTTCAAATTGTATAATTTCTTTCAGTTGGTTAAAATTATCCACCACATTTACGATGTTCACAAGTGTCTTTTTACCTAGAACCAACTCATCTAGTGGATGGATACTGTATATTGCAGTGCCATTTTCATTTCTACAATGATGCCTTCAACTTTATTCTTTCAATCAAATCTCTTTCTATGTAAGTAATAACTTTGCTTTGAATGCTTAACCATAGACTGTGCATCATGAATCGACGTACAAAGGTAAAGTTTTACTTTCTATTTTTAGCATGGTAAACAACATAATCTCACCAACTTCTGCAATATACTTATGAATCATTTATTAGAAATCACTGTTATATTGATTACTGTATTATAATAATTAAATAATATTGATCGATTAAAAACCATGGAGCACTGGACTGCTCTTGTGTCCCAGTATGGGACTAGTTAGCAGTGAGTACCCTAGGGGCTTCAGGTTGTCGAAGTCAATATTAGTCTTTATATACCATCTCAATTAATTTGCAATAATCACCTCACTAGTCACTAACTTCAGGATGTTCCTGAAGCACTAGTGGGAAGTCGTGACCGGTGGAACTCAGACTTGTCGACAGTGATACAGTTATCACCAATGATAATGGATGATTATCGCACTATATCACAAATTGATAAAAGTGTTATTGTTTGTTTAATTGACTCAAAATAATGAAATAATTTATATGATATTAAGAATTTGCTTGTAACCAACTAAAACTTTTAGACATTACTTCTGAATGAATTGTGTTTTGACCAGTAAGTTTTAATGATCTGACTAAAGTAACCTGTCTTATAAACATCTAATTTTCTTTAACCGTCATTAGATAATGTGTACCAAAACTAGTCTATTTTGTTCATGTCTTTCAGAATTTTCTCTGAGAAGGTTATCTACAAGAAAGTTGATTTATTTAAAGAAATTCACTATGGCGATCTAGCTAGAGACCATATCCAGAAACACCAAGCTTCTTTGATGAGCACTTTATATCAAAACTACTGAGTTGGCATTCATTGGCTTATACTTCAAAATTCACTCACTGGGCAAATTTTCTGTAACATTCATCTACTTAAGAGTGAATAAAGCTGATTGTCCCATGCCATAATTGATAAAATTCAAGAGGGTCAAGTGAATGATAGTTACCAGTTGGTGATATCGTAAATTGACTAAACTTATAGATATTGTTGTGCTTCAATGACCTTGGCGGTCTACGTAAATACCTAAGCTATCTAGTTTGCTATCTGTCCAACAATTTTGATAAGTTACCATTTTGTTTGTTTCAATATCAAAAAATTGTAATTATATGATAGTTGATAATCTACCGTGATGAATAATACAGTGAAATTTAAGCGGAGACACTGTTGTAGCTGACAACACACATTAAAATCAATGATTGTTCTTCAGATGTCTATTCTTAAAATTCTTTGTCCTAACTGGAGATGTCTTATTGAAAACGTGAACTACCTCCTTTTTCTTCTCAGCCTAAACATATATCGTAACTATGGTATAACGACAGCTCGAGGATCTTGGCTGGAAAACTTATATGATGACAATACAGTGTCACTAAAAGATTTCCAGATTTTTCGTCAAGATCGCTTCACTAGTAAGAATAAGTAAGGCGGTGAAGTAGCTATTGATGTCAGCAATAACTGGGATAATTCCAGTCGTGTATACTTTATGTTTTAGATCATTATACTGATTGTTTTCTATTAAGATGACATCCGAAACCTCTGAATAAATATATTTGCATGTATATATATATAATCACTCCGGCACATTACCCGTGGTATCCCACTTTGGTAATGAGTTTACTGATACTTCATTCAATGTATCTGTTTCAACTCTATGTAATGGCATCACTTCATTCGACTGCTTTTCCATCCCTAGATCACCAAAACTTAGTGCTTTTCCCAATTAACTGCGATACATCTCTTGATTTTTGTTACTTTTGTAGAAATACATGTAACTCACTCTTCTAAATTTCAATCATTTCATTATTCTTGTTCTGTTAATAATTTGTAGCAAACCTAAAAAGAAGATCATTTATAAGACCAAGAAAGTTAGTTATACAAGTTATTCGGAGGAAAGTATCAGTGATCTGAACAATATGCTTCAACTGACTAACTGCGATTCAATAATAATAATAATAATAATAATAATAATAATAATAATAATAATAATAATAATAATAATAATAATAGCCTTATTCAGTAGTATGTTTAGTACAATATACATTTTCAGCATACAATGTCTCAACAAGTTACTCTTTTACCATGTGCACATACGATTAGATTTACTATAGTTCGTGTTCACGAAAGTAGCAACACCATCATTACACTTTTTCTTTATTACACAACGATCCAGATGAAAAATCTGAAAACCATGTAGCAATACGAAATCGTCATCATACAGATCATGTAGCCAAGATTCTTGGACTGTGATTAAATCGTAGTTACGGTATGTTAAGACTAAGAAGAAATTATAGGTAGTCCACTTTCTAATAAGGGATCGGCAGTTAAGACTAAGAATTTCAGGAATAGACATATGATGAATATTGTTCCTTTTTAACACATATTACCAGCCACCATGATATTTGCATTTAAATTCAACTGAATTACTCATGATAGGTCGTGAACATTTTATAAGGGCGTGTGAGTACATGAAGCGATCTCAGTGTATTATTAAGCAATTAAAACAAAACAAAAAGCAAAACAGTAACTTGTTGAGATATTAGGTAAAAAGTGGTTTATCCCAAGATTTCAATTAGGTCGCCATATATAAATCATTAAAAATCTCTATTGATTCCATTACTTCTTATCTAAGTTTTTATGTTTGTTAACCCAACGAAATATTTTTTATCTCCATTCAGTAGTTGTAAGTCCTTCAAATGAAGTAACTCTAAGGATATTGTACTAATTGAATGAATTACGTTATTATTATTATTATTATTATTATTATTATTATTATTATTATTTTAGATGATCGGATTCACCATAGATTGACGCTGGTAAGGTATCATTGAAAAATCATGAAACACTTGACAGCTGTTTCATTCTAGTGTGGAACTCCTCAGCAGTGCGCATCCTAGATTCCGCTACATTGGCTTCAAGTTGACTAACACGAAACCCTCTCACCAGTTGAATTGACATCTAATGGTATAATTTGCACTACCATCAATTTATAACATTAATTAAGTACCAATCTCCGCAAACTATCTAAATTTATCATTATTATTTACAATATTACTATTAAGGGGGTTGTTGTGAAGATAATTAATTTGTCAATGCTGATATCACGAATTGATCTGAACAAAATAACCATTGATCACCTGGAAGCACTGGATAGTTGTTTCGTCCTAGTATGGGACTCCTCAGCAGTGCGCATCCACGACCCTGTTGGGGATTGAACCCAGGACCCTCTGGTTCCGCGACGAACGCTATTATTATTAATACTAATTATTAAGATTACTATTATTGTTATTATTACTATTCACTACTGTTACTATTATTAGTACTATTATTATTTGGTACCTCAGTAATGCTGAATTATTATTCCAATGTTCAATTGAGTCGGTGAAGTGATTAGGAATCTGTTCTTGAAAATACATTTGTATATATATATATATATATATATATATATATATATATATATCCGTTGATTTGTTCATTCAAGTGTTTATTTATTTGTTTTTGTTAGTATTTACATCTACATATCACATGATTGAAAGAGTCAGATGACTTAGAAACAACCAGATGTTTTTGATAGATTTAATCTATCTATTTACGTAATAACAATTGGGAGGTCTATTAAATCTATATATAAATGCGAAAAAATAAAAATAAACAAAGTTTGTTTTTCAACTATCCTAAATGTTATTTATAAATAATAATTTAAAGGTCATTAATTTCTTGGACTTTTATAATGTTCTTTGTTGAATTTACTCAGTTAACATGATTTATAAAGCTGATAGATGAACGTTAAAGATGTGACTAATTATAGGCGAGTAATTAATATCAACATCATTGAGAATAATTCATTCGACGGAGGTTAGTCGTTCCAAGTGATTTAATCACTCTTGACTATTTAATGAGTAATTTTAATCTTGTAAGAATTGTGTGGTTAAAGTTAGGTGTAAGTTGGAATTTAAGTCTAAGTTGGAGTTATCATTAGGTTGGGGCTAAGAATAGGTAAGGGTATGGGGTTAGGAATAAGTCATGAGATAAGGTGAAGACTAAGATTGGATTAGGTTCATAAACCAGATGTGAATTGTGTTGCAACCACTAAGGTCTCCTTTATTTATTTTTATAGATATTTACAGTTTATTTATGTCACAAATACACTAAATATGATAGAATTTAATTCATTTTCAGATGATGTGATTGGTTAATTTTTTCTAGGTCACTAATTCACGTTTGTTTGTCGGAACAATAAATCATGTTTACCATTTGTTCTATCGTGAGTTGAAGCTGCAAACGATGTTATTATCTGATTGTTTCAATCAATCAGCGCTTGTTAACCCTGGTGAAGCATAAACAATCGACCAGGATTCTCCAAACAACTCTATCCTCAAATCTGATTGCCAGTTTTTCCTAAGTGCTATTTATTTAGATCTGATCCAATCCCCTACACAATGTGTTCTTTGATCTTTCTCTCTTTTCTCAGCCTTAAGGATTCGAAGTTATTGCTTGTCTTGTGTCGTAGTTTGATGATTTCCTCAACGTGTGTCCCATCTACCTCCATATTACTTTAATACTTTTAAAATAATGACTAAGGAAAATAGAAAGACAGAAATGAAATCGCATTATAAAACTTTATGTAAGCTACATAGTAGCATTCTATGAAGGTGTCATCTATATATCTCCCACAAAAGTAAAGCTGCTTTACTGTTGGTTAAAGAAATACGTATTGTGGATTCGCTATAGAGAATGGATTTCCCCCTTAGATTTACTGACAAGAACCTAAAACCAAAATAATAAACCTGATTTATTGTCATTATGCCAAAATAAGCAATATTCATGGACATCGAATTCAAAAGAGACAATTGCAGAAATTTGTACAAATTACGTCACAAGATATGTAAAAACATCTTTTGTTCAACAAAACCTCAAATTATCTTCTGTAACAGAAGCCGCATTGGATAGAGTATCAAGAATAAAATGCTACTGTGGGCCAACTCAGTGTGCTTTTACCAATTTACTAGGAAGAAAGTTATATCAGCCGCATTAAGTGTGCACTTTCCAAACAGATGCCTGATCAATATCCTGTATGGTTATCTAAAGGAGGCTGCAAGTCAATCTACTACTTCAGTCAATTTAGGTCATGTCCAGGCAAGAGTATCGGCTTTAAAAATCATTTATATTGGTAAGAAGAACTGTTTCAAATGGAGTTGACATCAGAAATTTGCGTACAGTTGAATATTCATCAATTCAGAACTTTCAGCCTGATCTTTGCATTCAATAGAAAAATGTCCACTCCCTGATTAAGTCATAGTCTTAACATCACTTATTCATCATATCCACAATATGCACTAATTTCATAATTTTACATTTATTATAATACGTTTTAAAGACTATTATTTTGAGGTGTTACCTAAGATACATGTGGACATTTAATTACTTTTGACAACTACGTTATATGGTCCAGCACCTGTAGTTATGAACCGCTACTTTATTCGATACTTGAGAATATGACTAGTTTTTATTTTGTTTAATATTTGCATTCGTCACAAAGTGATGTTACCTGAGTACCAGTGTAAACAAGGAAGCACTGAACAGCTGTTTTGTTCTAGGTAATAGTTTCTTTCAGTGGCACTACACACCCTCAATTCTACAAGCGAATCAAAAGCAGAACCTTCAAACTTGATATCACGAAGTGAATCTAAATTAGATAACCATTGACCACCAGGAAGCACTGATAGCTGTTTCATCCTAGTAAAAGATTCTCCCAGCAGTCCGCTTACACGTTTTAGGGATATTGGTTTCTTTGTAACTGCTATTATTTTAGATTTTGTCATAGTTTTCATTATGTGTGTTGATGAATATTATAAGATACCTGTTCACAACGAGGGAAATGGAGATGTTCATAAACCCATTTCCGATTATTTCCTTTGGATAGAGATAATTAGCTCAGTGTGTTAGATAAGAGTTAGAGAACTGTGAAAATTGGTATACCGGATAGATGAAATTAATTCTCTGTATACATTACCCCTTAATGTTCAGTTTGTTCTTCTGGTTAGGAAGGCATCTTAGAATGCCACTGTATCATGATATTCTTCACTTAATGTGAATGTAAATGATGGGTGATTAATATTATTAAATATTGTTATAGGATACTCCAATCAAATATTTTTAGCAGTATACTGGAGATATCTACGCTTCTTATAACGAATGCCAGCTTTGTCAAGTATAAGCAATCATAGTGAAGAAATATTTTCTGTGATTTATATGGACTGCTACATATGCACACTATGTAATTGTAAAAGCAAGATTTATGCATAATTGATAGGCACTAAGTACTAAGGATGTTATTTTCACACCAAAGTTTACTTATAGTTCGTCACAGAGTCGACTGACATCTTAACTAATGACAACGACTGAGCATTATCAAAGGTAAACCGAAGCATCCATCTACAACAGGAAATATGATCATTCAGTTTCCTTCATAAATAAAAGTAAATTCATCGTTTGGAATGAAACTAAATTGTTCTCATTTTAGTAAATAAGTAGTGTAGAATGTTGTTAAACTGTTAGAAGAACAAATTTGCATTGAATCTAGTCCATCCAATTCAACATGAAACTAATTCTAAGTAGAATTTTCAATCATCGTATACGGAAAAAATTAATCGTCATTATTTCAATATATACTCACGTTATATAACCAGGAAGTATCCATCAGCAACCTTAAAATTACTGTTAATACACCAACGATAATTGTGTACAAACCATTTATTCTATTCCTTTTATTAACAGTTCACTTTAGTAGCCGTTAACTAAAATGATAGTATTGAGTTTATTTGGTTTCTGCCCCTGTCACGGACTGTAGAGATATTGCGCTGACATTTCACGATCAGTCCATATATATATATATATATATATATATATATATATATAGAGATAGATATAGAGAGAGAGAGAGAGAGAGAGATCAGGAATGGATAGATAGATGTCAAGAAGTTGTTTAATCTTTTTTAACCAGGCCATTGAAAAGTAGTGATTCTAGTTGTGACAATACTCAGTTCAGTTTTCAGAAGCACACATTGCAATCAAATATAGCTTGTAGTCATTCCTATAGTATGAACTTATTGACGCCACTATAAATTATTTGTCCCATAGATGATCAGAAGAAGAAATGGTGATGATGTTGTTGCTGTTGTTGTTGTTGATGATGATGATGATATATGTATTTACTTCATTTGTATTATTAAAGGATGAAATTAACATCACATGATTGAGAGTAAGTAATTTATCTCATCAAGTATGAAATTGCACATGAGAAATGCGAATAAAGTGATTTGTTGACGTCGTCAAATGATATTCCATTAGTTTGTTTATCATTGTAAGGACTTTTTAAAATACCTTTGTAATCTATTTAGTTTATAAGTTAAACTGAAGTATTTAATATTTTGAAATAAGTATTTAGTTTAAAGAAAATGTTTTCGAGAGTTTTCTTCTTACTTTCTTTTATTTGATCGAATATGTCAAAGATTATTGTTGACAAGGTACCATTGAAAATTAAAGAGTATTAGATAGTTGTATTGTTCTAGTATGAAACTCTTTAGAAGTGCGCACTCTTGATTCCACCACAGGGGCTTCAAGTTAACGAACACCTAACCGTCTACACCACTGGGTCGGCTTCCATTGGTAGAACTCCCACTTCCAACAGTTTGTGATATTATTAATGTTATATGGCGTTATGTTTTACGAAGGTTAGATACATATCAGAACAACTCATTTTAATAAGTGTGAATTGTTTCTATTGATTTATTTAATTATAACAATTCATGTGAAATTTAATTAAACTGAAGTGGATTTTGGTGTTTGGCATTACGCTTAAATTGATTGAAATCGTCACAGATGACAATGGATGATCATCGCTGTTTATTACAAACTGATAGAAGTGGAGATTCTATCACTTGATGCTAGGTTAATGGTGCAGAGGGTTAGGACATCGCCAAACTGAAGCCTATGGTAAAGAATCGAGGGTGTGTACTGCTGAGGGGTCTTATAAGAAGACGTAACAGCTGTCCAGTGCTTTCTTGTTTTCAATGGTTTGTTGCCAACAGGAATCAGTGACGAATTCAACCAAATGAAATTGAATTGTTGAATAGACAATGTTAAGAGTTGAAAAATGATAGTGATCATGTCAACTTACATCTTATCACTAGAAAATGACTTTCCTTCTATGTATTGATGATGAATGGTTATGTGAAAGTCGTGACTGGTGGAGTCCAAACTTGTCGGAAGTGAGACGGTTATCACCAATGACAATGGATAAATGTCGCACTATATATATATATATATATATATATATATATATATATATATCACAAATTGATGGAAGTGGGAATTCCGCCTTTGGATGCCGACCCAATGGTGTAGAGAGTTAGGCGCTCGCTATCAACCTAAAGCCCCTAGTGCAGAATTCGGGGTGCACATTACTGAAGAGTTCCACAATAAAACGAAACAGCTGTCTAGTGCTCCTTGATTTTCAATGGTGCCCTGTCAACACCAATCTATGACATATTCAATCAACTAAAAAATTACCAATATCCATGAAAATAACCATCTCAATTGAATCGGTCATTTTTTCAAGTGAATAGTACATTCTCGACTGAGATATTTAAAATAAAAAGTAAATGATTTAAACAATAACCACAACATAATTTTTCTTACTTAGCACTACTAATAAGTGATATATGTGAATTTGACTAAATGTTTCCAATTTACAAACATTTTACATATTTCTGTTCTAATATTCACTTTAATTCTTAATATTCTATCTATTCAGTAGATACTACTACAAGAATTAATGAAGTATATAAATTATATTCTCTTTTTACTTGTAATACAACTTCTGTTACATTTTGTCTATTTGCTTAAATGTAAATACATAATCTTACTTGTTACTATGCAATACATATTCATAGAATAACATCATTTAAGTCGACAAAAGTTATCCTATAGTGTTAAATATAATGTATTATATAGTTGTATATAATTAACAATAAAGTTGAATACAGTGAATAATCGTAGTTGACGGAGAAGCTCTGGAAGATGTAGAAACGTCTACATGTTTAGGTGGCAGCATCATAGATAAACTCTGCCTAGAATCCCCCCTAGGGTTACTGCTGGTCCGAAGCTAAAATAAAAAAAGAGGTTTGGGAATGGGGTTAACAACCTCATTCCGTTAAAAGCAACCTTTCTAACCAAACGATAACCAGAAAAAACCTTTTCCACAATTTTAACTCTGCCTTGGGAGTTGAAAGGTCCTCATTTAGAAGAGTCATGACACCTCATGGTGAAAGCCGAGTTTCTTTGGAAGCCACGAGGTTGACGCCTCTTCTGATAGCCACAGTAACAATTAATTTAGGTACATGGAATGTTTGCGTGATGTAGGAGACAGGAAGACGCATACAAATAGCTGAAGAAATGAAAAGAAACAACTTGAAGATACTTGGAATAAGCGAAATCAATTGGTTACAAGCTAGACAGCAAGAATTATCCTGGGGAGAATTATTGTTATACTCCGGTAACGAGGAATAAAATGCCACAGATAAACAAAAGTGATTTAATTTAAATGTGGAGATATGGATTGGCAAATAAAGATAAAGACAAGATATCAACAATTGAAAAGCGACTGGAACTCAACATCAAAACCACAATTTTCAATACAAACTTCATAACTGTTTCACTGCATATTGCTGAAACTTAGGTACAAACCTACAAACAGTATTACTGTGAAAATACAAGTATTTATAAACAGTTGCCTATGCAAGATACTCCGGACCCGTAGGTCAAACACGATTACCAGCAACCTCCTGTGGCAGAGAACAAACTAACTTTCAGCTGCAGAAGAAATCAAGTAAGACGCTGAGGATAGGCAGGACACATATTGATGAAACTATCAAACTACGTCACAAGACAAACGCTGACCTAGAATCTTCAAGGTCAAAGAAAAAGAGAAAAACCAATTGACACCACACGCTTGAAATTGTAAGAAGATTTATATTACGTCCAGATAAGGGCCCTGGTGTTGTCCTGATGAACACACCTGACTACATTGCCAAGATGAAGACTATCTTAAGTGACCAATCAAGATTCAAAGCTGATAAGTTAAACAAAGACTTGACGGATTCCACAGAGAAACGAATTACCAATCTTTAGAGAGAACTTCTAAAGAAGAAACTAATTAATAACAAGACGTATAGTAATTTGAAACCCAAAGGATCTCGATTGCGGTACATGTATGGTCTACCGAAAGTGCATAAACAAAACACCCCACTTAGGCCTATAATGTCAATGATAAATTCACCTCACCATAAAGTGGCTCGATGGTTAGCAGAGAAGCTTGAGCCTATCCGTCAACGTCTATCTATGTTTTCCCTGAAAGACTCCTTTCGTTTCGTTGAAATATTGGATAAAATTGACATTTCCACCAAGTCTTTGGTTTCCTTCGATGTAACATCTTTATTTACCAATATACCACTCCTTGAAACCATTGACATTATATGCCAACATTCTGACCTACTTCCTCTACCAGTGGTTGAATTGAAACGACTATTGCTTTTGTGTACAAAGGACATCTAGTTCCGGTTCGATAATAAGATATATCGCCAAATTGATGGTGTTGCAATGGGTAGTCCATTAGGTCCTATCATAGCAGACATTTTTATAGCCAATCTTGAAAACACAAAACTAAAAATAGGTGATTGAGAAAATGACGCATTATTCAAGGTTCGTGGATGATACCTTCATCGTATGCAATAATAAACAACATTCTAACTACTTATTGAAAATTTTCAATCAAGCACATAAGGATATTCAATTTACCATAGAGTTAGAAAAAGACAATAAATTTCATTTCCTGGATATTGCCATGTAACGTCGAGGAGATGGTTCAGTGCGACGATCGATCTACAGAAAAACGACGTGGAATGGATTGTTCTTGAATTTTAATAGCTTCTGTCCAATCCATCACAAAATAGCATTAGTGAAAACATTGTTTCTCAGTACCAAAAAGATTTGTACTTGAGATATGATAGATTCAGAACTCATTAACATTAAACAGTATCTTAAAATGAATGGCTATCCGGAAAAATTCATTGACAAATACAGTGAACAAAAGCCTGATAAACCAAATGAAACTACAGTCCACAAGAAGTCTATTTTCATTCAACTCGATTTTTAAGGTGATGATATTGCTGAAACAGTCAGAAAAAGACTCAGCTCAGTTTTAAATAGAACTTATTATGCTGCAAAACTGTTTATATCATACATAACAACATGTTCACTGAAACAATCAAAAATCGACAGTTATCCTTCTCATGTTAGCGCCAACTGTCTATATAAATTTACGTGCACCTGCAGTAGCAGCTACATTGGCCGAACAGAAAGAAGGGTCTACTTACGATTTACTGAACACGTCCCAAAAAATCTGCGACTCACTGGAATAAAGGCATTTAACAGTGCAATCGCTAAGCATCTGATTGACACAGGACACCAGATTGATATAAATGAATTATTCACAGTGTTTGATAGACAAAACACTTAAAATCTTCTAAAATATGCCGAAGCGATTGCCATTAAACGATTGAAATCAAACTTATGTGTTCAAAAAGAAACGGTTATAAGCCTTTCTTTACCCTGGTAACTTAACTTCTGTGTCATTATTTTCATCGTTATTATTCTCTCGCTAAGTTTCTTTTAATACGTTTTCTCTTTCGATCAGATTTAACAATTCCTTTTGTTGGTTACATCATCGTTTTTTAGATGGTCAAGTTCAACTTTCGTGTTTAATTAGGTCATTTAAAGTTCAATAACTGAGTTTTATTCACTTTATTCTCAAATGCTTCCAACCACCTCTTATTGTGTAATCATTTGACTTCTGATCTCTATTTTGCCTTCTGGTACCTTCTCTTGAATCGTTTACATATCCACAGCACTTTCTCCACCATTTTAAGTCATCTCTACATCTTTACATAAATTTGATTTCAACTAACTCCATCCGCTCTCATGGGTATGTTAAAACTCGTTTCAAATATTAATATTGTAAAAGAGTATCATTCTAGGTTGTATGCAGTGGCTGATGAGAAACCAATGAAATAAAATGAATCGTCATCGTATTCTGCACAACTATTTGTTCTTGCTCTCATGAAAATAATAAAGGGAACAAAGTGTATGAAATTTCTTAGAAGATTTAAGTACAGAGTTGTTCAAAGAATGCTGTTTGTCGGTTTATATTCAATATGGATTAACAAGCATCGATTAATTGATTGATTGATTGAATATAAATAAAAGTATATATTATTGTAAAACCTTGAAGTAAAGTTAATTGAAAGTGAAATATTATTGACTGAATGCCTACTTCTTATATGTTAGTGATAGTAATTCATGAAATCGTCTTCTTATCTCTATTCATACTTCTTACTTACTTACTTACTTACGCCTGTTACCCCTCTCGGAGGAGCATAGGCCTGCTCACCAGTATTCTCCATTCAACTCTGTCCTCACCAATCCTTTACAGCTGTCTCCAGTTACTGTTCATCCTTTTTATGTCTACTTCTAGTTCTCGACGCAGGGTGTTCTCTGGCCTTCCTCTTATCCGTTTTCAGACAGGATTCCAAGTTAGTGCTTGTCGCGTGATACAGTCTGATGATTTCTGCAATGTGTGTTCCTATCCATTTCCAACGTCGTTTCCTAATTTCATCTTCAGCTGGAAGTTGGTTTGTTTCTCTTCCATAGTAGGCTGTTGCTGATGGTTTCCGACCAACAGACATTCAATATTCTGAGTAGACAGTTCGTTTATAAATACCTGTACCCTTCTGAGGATGTTTGAAGTAGTTCTCCACGTTTCAGCAATAATAATCACTATAAGTCAAAAGTAATTTCATTCTGGTTAGCGTTTTTTTTTAGCAAACTTGAGTTTTACGGGATAGGGGTGCTAGCCCTATGCCCAACCCTTCTCCTTCACTCGGGCTTGGGACCGGAGACAACCCTAGAAGAGCTGCGGGCGGAGTTATTCATACTTCTAGACTACAATAATTGAAATCAATGTACCTTAACAATGTAATCAGTGAAGAACAAGATATTTCAACTATTTTCATTCAACATTAATATTTTTCCACTGATTTGTACATTTAAATGATTCACTTCAAAGTTATGAAGACATGAATTCATGTAAACAATGTCATATTCTTTTTAATGTAATATACATCTAGAAGAACTACATTTGGTTCAATATTAAAAAAAAAAACTAATGTATATTTAATTTACATGTAGGTTTTACTGAGTCATTTCATCGTATCACATTAATACTTCATAGTAACTTGACAAAGTTAATTTTTACTCAGTGAAAAATGTATTTCATCAAGTTACTTAACAGGAAACATTCCAGGAATAGTTTCGTTTTGTTTTTTTTTTAATTTTATATTTTTCTTCTTTATTTTTTCAATATGCTTGACAACTTGTTCAAACGTTGCTAGAACATCATATTGTCATTTATTAATTAATCAATTCAAAGGATTACATTATTTGTTAATGCTGATATCACGAATTGATTTGAACTAGACAACCAGTGATCACCTGGAAGCACTGGACAGCTGTTTCGTTCCTAGTATGGGAATCCTCAGCAGTGCGCATCCATGACCCTGTTGTGGATCGAATCCAGGACCCTCTTGCTCTACGACGAGCGATTTACCATTGGAACACTGAGCCGGCTTCTAATGGTTGATATTTCTAATTCAGCCAATTCGTGTTACATTATTAAGAAATTTCATGAAATGCAATAATGATTGTAAAGATCTTATAAGATATTTCTAACTGATAAACAAATTATAAAATGAATTTATATTAACAAGTCTACACATAAGCATTCGTAGACTGATAGATTTCATTGTATAGTTAGATGGTTGTATTTAGAGTTGATAGTGGGATTTGACCTCGAAAAAGATAATTTTGTATGCTGTTAACGGTATGAGGGCAATTTCCACTTCCTGGTTTCACACACCATGGAAGGATATTACTTCTTGAGGTATCTGAAAGGAAAACTAGGTTAGTATTGATCATAGTGACCTGGTAGCGTGATCGCAGAGCCTAACTGCTTAAGGCTTGATGGTTGTATATAAAAAAACTGCCACCACAATATAGCATTAATTATTCTAATTTCCTGTTGAGTGTTAAGACTCAAAATGTTACTATTAGCTCCATTCCATAATTTATACATATTTCCTAATCTGATGTCTTCTTGATGAATAGACCATATATGTTGTTGGCTAAAGAGTACATCAACAGACCGTGAATTAGATAATCCTATTATTAGAACTGTAATGTTGAGTAAGTGTAAGTTAACAATAATTCCACAACAGGATAAAGAACATGGAATTAGTATAGATATTAACTAATAGACGAGTACGAGCAGAAAGTACAGCGGTAAGGATGAAGTGTAGTGTAGCGAGGTTTAATGAAATACACCAAAAATGTCTATCATCACTACAAGTTTAGAAGTTGAACATCGTGATATTTACTGTAATTTCCATTTCCTTTTTTACATTTCATGTTTAACAAAATTGGTAAGTGTTTTCCTTATATCTTGTAATACCATGGCATAGGTGCATCCGTTCCTTGTCTTCCTTCAAATTCTCAGTTCCTAAATTCATCATAATTTTTCGCTGACTGAATTACATTTTCTTAAATCTTATCTTTTATCTCTAATTCTTACCAATAATACTGACTCTGTTACTACCTCCACTACTCTGCAATTTAGTCCAACGATTTCATCTGTACCTATTAATTGAGGCATGTCAACGTGAACTAATGTACGCACGTACCAAATTCAGCATTGTTAATGAATGACTGACTGACTGTAATACCATGAATTTGATCTTTCAGTTCAATTGTGAATCAGAATGTTTTAAAACAACTTACTAAAATTAGTATGCTTCGGAAGGTTATTATTTGATCACCTTCATTATATGGATTACATCTCATTTAAGAATTATCAGCTGATTATACTTTTAATAAGATGGTTAAAAACTGAAAAATGGTTACTTCGTATTATTAAAATGTATTTAAATCCACTTTAATAATCAATATAAAACTGAGTCGAAGTTATTTGTGGAAATAGATTTTAAGTTTAGTTGTTTCTATTCGTTACAGTTTAATGTCGGTTAGGTACCATTGAAAACCGATAATCACTGGACAAGTGCTTAATTCTTGTATGGAACTCTTTAGAAAGAAGGAAACTAGGATGTACATGAGAGAATAATGGTAAATAATAGTAAACAACTTTATGATATGACATAATGTTCCAGTTTAGCTTACCCTAACTTTTTTCCATGCTATCAAGTCTAGTAAACAGCTAGTTTCTAAATCTGATTTTGTACTAATCATTCTTTCATTACATAATTAATAAAGCCTTTAACTGATCATTTTAAACATAAACTTAACCTTACGCCTTTAAGGTTAACTATTATGTAATCAAACTTGGTTACTAAATTAGTCGTATGTATTCGGTTTTATTATTATAGTGGTGATTTACTTACTAGTAATTAATTAAGAAATATAATTAAGAAATGAAAAAATAAGGATAGTCTGTAGAGATTGGTATTAAGTTTCTTAGTTGATTCAATTAATCATAGACTAATGTTTGTAGGGTACTAATGACAATTGGTAAGCACTGGATAGTTGTTCCATCCTAATATGAGACCCCTCAACAGTAAACATCCTAGATTACACTTCAGGTTGGTAAACACTAGGTCGACATCAAATAGTAGAATTCTCACTGCCATCAAAGAAAGAAATCCAAAGAGAAATTTTTCGATCAAAGTTTGTTGTCTATTTACTCCATCATAAGATAAACAAACGTATACACAGGCATACACATACACACACGTACACTCAATGAGAATTTTTCATTCAATTGTATCTCTATGCACGTGAGTATTTCTTAATTGGAGAGGGTGGAGGGGGCGGTAAATTGAGATGATAAATAAGAATAAATTATACATAAATTTTGTTTACATTAACTTTGTTGTTAACAAAATGTAAATAAGAACATAAATAGTGGAAAGAAATTTCTTCTCTGTTAACTTTGCATAATAATTTAACATTAGTAATAATACTTGTGAATAACTGCTAAATCGAGACAAACCGCTGAGGATGCACATATAACAACAGAGACTGATTATCTTCATTTCGAATCAAATCAGCGGGAAGATACAAGTTCATCCTAATACCTATGCTCACGTTGCACAAGTATGACTGTCTGAACTCAGTAGTCTAGTGGTGAACGCGGTATCGTTTGGCACGATTGAGTTCGAATCTCACTGTGTACATCAACATTCAGATATAGGTACATCCACCCGGACGAGTCTCAAATACAGGTGAGATGCGCCTCCTGTATTCCGCTTGCCAGTCACAATCCAACTTAAATAATACTTGTGAATAATCATTATATCGGGGCAATCCGCCTAGGATGCACATATAACAACTAGAGACTGATCAGTTTCATTTCATAACAAATCAACGAGAAGATACAAGTTCATCTTAAAAGTTTTACATTTGATTACGAAATCAATTGGTCATGATTAATAATTACATAGCAATTATCAGACAATAACGTAAAAATGGTTAGATTACATGAAAGATTGAACAGAACAAAACAGGATTAGTTAATTGTCACTAAGTGATACGAAACAATTAAATGAAAAGTGTAAAATTCAATTAAGAAATCAGTTAATTACTCGATTTATTCACTCAGCAACAAAAATGAAGGTGAATATTTTAAATAGTTGATAACAGTCAACTGAAAAGAACATAAAAAAACAGATGAAAACTAAGTTTAGAGTGTAACCCCTGAAATTAGTTTGACGACAAGGTCAAAAAGGGGATCTTGCAGATGTCTTATGAAGGCAAAGATTGGGTTTCCATTTATTTATAGCTATAGCCTCTATTGTTTGTTAAAGATGACTACTAGGGTAAAGGATAAATTCAATGGAATTGGATATATCACTCTAAATGATTGACTGATATTAACTTGATGACTTGTGTCAATAAAATATGGAAGGACGGAGCTTTTTATTGTTATAATTTGTCCTTTCCTATACTACGAGTGATTATGCTTGATAATATGAATTTGAATTTGCCTTGTCTTCCGCTCAATATAATGGGCTCCATTTGGGTAGTTAAACTGATAAGTATATGTTGGTTTGGTGAACCTGGACAATCTATTCTAATTTTGTGGCATCATCATGGATTGAAGTGTAGAACAAATGTATCAGTTTGATGGTATTTAATGTTGTGCTAAGTGGATTATTTGACAGTTTTGTCACAATTTATCTAACTATATTACTTTCAAATTACAACTTCAAGAATATAAGTTTGTTTAATGTGATTGATGATTTTTATTTGCTGACATAAATTATGCTAAAAACTTTGACGGATATTCATTATTACTTAACAGTTCAATTAGGAAAAAACGCTGGAGGTGGATAGGATATATATTGAGAAAATCACAAAACTGTGTCACAAGACAAGCATTAACATAGAATCCTGAAGGTCAAAGGAAAAGGGGGAGACTCAAGAACTCATTGCTTTGGGAATCGGAGACAGACATAAAGAGAATGAAGAGCTCTTGGGAAGAGCTGGAAAGGAAAGCTTAGGACAGATTTGTTTGGAGAATGGAATTCTGGTCGGTGGCCTATGCTCCACATGGGGTAACAGTCATTTACTGATTGGTTGATTAATAGTTCATGTACAGCTTCGAATTCCTCTTCAACAGTGTCTTCAAAGTACATACTTTTAGCTCTGTTTATCAAACATTTAAACACTAAATTTCTTTATTACTATGGTGGAATAAAACTCGAGAATTAAGTTTATTGGCTTAATGAGGTGAGTTTACGATAGACTGTTCTTTTTATTGTTTCATCTAATTTTCTAGTTAGTAAGACGTCTAGGAATGAAATGCTTTCAGTGTTTTCTTCCTCCATCATGAAAATAATTACTCTACAGACATTGTTACTTTTATTTAATACATTTTCAACTTCATCTTTGTCTTTTAATACCACAAATGTATTATCTACATAGCGATATTAGAGTTGTAGCCCCGCAGAACAATATAATTAAACTGATATAACAATTCTCATCAAAACATTGAAATCAAGAATTTCAACGGACGTGTTTTCTTCACAGTGAATCCATCATAAGGCTGTACACTCTCTTGTCTCAGATACATATAGGTTAAGAGCTCCCTGGATACTGCATTTAGACACCTAACACGCTAAAGTAGGGAACAGTGATGTCAGGTCCCTTGAACTAATGACTAATTTTATCGACAGAAGTGAATGATTGCAGCATCAGTTACTACCCAGTGAATTTTCAGTTCAAAATTAGCTACGTATTGGGAGAAGTATATAGTCAGAGACTTTATTAGTGTATTACTGAAGTAATGCTTTACAGCTAACTTACTAGGGTAGTAATAATCTAATCTATTTAACACCTAAGTTAGTAAAAAATTCAGTCTGTATTTAAAGTTCTCAGTGAAGGCATTCAAGAAATCATTAAGTAATATGTTGCCTACATTAAGTAGTCAGCTACATCAAATTAATTGACATTCATAAGTATATTAGTATTAGAAGCTTTTAAATGAAACTTCTTGATATCATCTAGCCTTATCAAAAGAATCAAGTAATAGACTTTGCTAGTTTGTTATTATGTTTGATAAATACTAAAGGAAGTTCCTATCACGTTTAGTAAGTATATGAAATCAAGAAAGTGAATTGATGTTTCTAAAGTTCTCTGATCACATACATAGTTCTGTATTTAACTACCAATAATGCACCGCAGTTTATTCCATGAAATTGAGTAATATAGTAACCAACCTACTTCAACCGCATTCAAAGAAGCAAATTCTATCACTTCCACAGACCAGGAAGACCGATAGTTTACGTAAGTGCAGATCTATGGTTTCAGTTTTTTGTTTATGGTATTTGTTAAGGATTCTTCCACAGGTACACTAACGGAAACCTTGTTACGACTTTTACTTTTTCTAAATAGTCAAATTAGGTCACCTCGATACGAGTCGAGCAGTGGTAAAGCCACTACAACGACACCAATCCAACAAATTAACCAAATCACTTAATCAGTAGTAGTGAAAAGCAATATGTACAAAAAGGCAGGGACATAATCAGGTGCAAGATTATCACTTGCATTTACCAGGAATTTCTTGTTCATAGGGAATAAATACATACCTCAATCCCAGTTATGACGTTGGAGAAACAATTTTCCCAGCACTTTCAGGCCGAGTTTCCAGACTCGATGGCATCGTCATTATAGCACACGTATGGCTACAAGCATCTAGGGGCATCATAGACCTGTTACTGCTTAAATTCATGCGACTTAAGTGTGCCGCTTGTCCTTCTAAGGAGTGAAAACTGGCACCGCATCCGCACACACCGCACACTACTCCATAAAGAAACAGTAGAAGCAGCACACTAAACAAGCACAAAGGACCAGTCTTCTTTTTAGCAGGTTAAGTTCACATTCGTTATTGGAATTAACCAGACAGATCGCTCTACCAACTAAGAACGGCCATGCATTACCAACCACCGAATCAAGACAGAGCCTTCAATCTGTCAATCCTCATAATATATAACTTTCAATGGAAGCCACGGCTATATATAATAATAAAATTAACATGATTTTCTGAAAATATGCATCTATATGTATCCATAATAAAGAATAACCCCTATTAAATAGCATTTTTCAAGTTTGAACAATGTAGTATTAAGCTCTTTAACTATTAAATCTTATTCCTAATCCCCATCAAAACACTGAAAAGATAAGAAAGAATTTCTTAATAAAGAATTCACTGACAAAGTGTATAATCTGATGCATATTAATATACATGCTAAGGAGTCCCATACTAGAACGAAACAGCTGTCCAGTGCTCCCTGCTTTTCATTGATACCCAGCCAACACTAATCTGTAACGAATTCAGTCAGTTAAAAGTCAGTTCTTTGAATAATACTAAATAAACATACAGTTATAATATGTATGTTTACACTTAATGTAATCCTATGATAAAGTATGTGGCTGATGAAATTTATTGAGAAAGAAATGGATTTCCTCAGCGAAACACTAGTATATTTTATAGATGTCAGAAAGAAAACCGCTTGGAATGAATAGTTCGAAAGTTTCCTTTCTAAGATGCATCATTTTAAGAATTTAAAACAAACCAAGGTCTCGGATATGCCTAGAAGTTGTTCATCTACAACAATTAAAATAATGCTTTATGTTGCCATCACCATCGGGAAAACTGTTTTCGATATCCGTATATGATAAGATCTGATGTTTAATTACCTCTGTGAATCTAGATGATCTTTCCGAGGCAATGAATAAAGGTACTAGTCAGAATTCATTGTCACCATTAAAAGGTAAACCAAATATAGTTTAGTTTTATAAAGTCAATGAAAGTCTGTGAGAATTTCTATCCTTGAATATTAGGTCAATTAACAACATTCGTGTAAGTCATAAATCGATTTTGAGATTGTTTAAAGAGTCGGTGCTAAGCTCTCAAGATTTGTTTTTATTCAACTACACAAAACAGTAGACTGATGTGATTGTTCATAAAATAAAGTTGGAAGTTTGTCTATCAAAGTTATATGCCTTATCATTGTTTTCACCTTAAGCATAAAATACTTTTATCATTATTCTCACTATTAATTAGTGATAATCATTTTGTCTCTACTGAGATTTGATAGGATTTTATGAAAGCAGTACTGATTGTTAGTCAAACCGCAAGGAACTTGAATAAGCCTACAATTATTGATCACATAAAGATAAGTTATGAATGCTACTATACAACAAATACAATTCTCACAAATAAACACTATCAATCAATGTAATAAAATCAGTCTACAGTAAGATAGCATGGTATTATCATTATTTACTAGAGTAATCAAAAGAATGATTACAGGTCAGGCAGTGACTTATAGGTTATACATTGTCAATTCATCGGATCGAGTCCAACTTTCACTTACAAAAGTGATATAGTTCAATCTTTAATTTTACTATGGCTTGAATATCTCTTTCCTACGTTGCACAAGTTATTATCACCAAACATCCTTCATCTTTTTCGATTACATGTATAAGACTGTTATTTTGACTTGTGACATCTAAAGCTCGAGAACGTTTATTCACTTATTATAACTTCATTATGTAATGTAACACTTCCTTGGATGACTACTTGAAAAAATACTATTACATAATTTGATAATGAATTCAATAAGAAGTGATCCCTACATTCGAATTTATATTTTGATGAGTTTCATTAATTATCTTGACACAAATTCGTCTTCAATGGTGATTATCACCTTGACATTACTATAGGTGATTATAATATGAACAGTGCTTATGTACAAAATCCAATTAAAAATCTGATGAAAACCATGATAGTGTGAAGATATTTCTTCTTCATTTCGTTTTTTCATCAAGAATCTACACTCATGTGCATGGATACAATTTACATTAATAACAATAAAGTCGATATCAATCAATGAATTGGTAGCAGTGATATGTTCGACTACAATATAAGTAGTACCAATGAATTAATGTAGATAATTGTAAACGAATGATAACACGATGAGATGGGCATAGTAACTAGTAATCATACGTTATAAATCACTACTGAATGATTTTGTGGTACTTGGATAGAAAATTGATTGATTGTGTAATGTCAAGCAAGAAAATACATAACAGTAAGCATGAGGTTGACAGTATAAACTCCTTCAAAATAATTAATACTAGATTATCATCTAGTTTATTACGTTTCACCGTAGCTGTTGCCATCAAAAGTTGAAACCAAAATTATGTATTACAAATCATATATTGACCACTTTAGGATTGCCTTGGCAACTATCCATTTATGATCTGTGATTACATAACTTTATATTTTATTCTTCATTAACCTAAATCCTGCCTCCATATGTTTTCAGTTTTGTATTTTATAATTTTCATGTTAGTTAACATATGAATATGCAGTTGTTCTCAACACTTGTTTTACAAGACTTAACAACAAACTCTGGCGCCTATTTACACTACAAACATGATTGATTCTAGATAATCTTAATAGGCTTTTACACATGGTTGTTTAATAATTTTTTCTACCTTGTAAACTATTCATCTTTTGTTCTAATGATCGCTTCTTGATTGAAAACATACGAACAACATAGTACCTGTACAGCTTACAGTCTATCATCTTTCTATGAGTATTGTCATTCCTTTAATTCTTCATTACTTACATAATATAAAGTATTTACAATAATCATCTAACTAATGATTTTGGGTATAAGAATAACATATTGAAGTGAAGAAATATTCTTTTCTTAATTAGCTCCTCATCAAGGCTTAATACTAGTACATAATTTTAGTTTTACAAACATACTAATATCGATAAATGGTGAAGAGTACAATACTAATATTGATTACAGTCAATGTCAGTTCAACTGTGATTAACTTTTCAAAGTAATTTCTGCAGGTCTAGTCAGATGATGAAACCAGTGGAATACGACTATGTCAGGTATGAGTCAATTATCTATTTACGGTAATGAATGAGAACACTAAAATTTATCACTGATTGACTGTATTAGAAGTTTAATTTTCAAACCGTTTCCCTAGAAACAGAAAGTCCTGGATCTAATCTCTGTTATGATTATGGAAGCGTATTATTGAAATATCCCCTACTAAAATGAAACAACTATCCAGTACTAATCTAATTCAAACCAATATGTTCTATTCAATTAACATTTAATAATCTTTACAACACTTAGTTACATAAATAAATAGTTTAAAACTTTTAGAAAAAAAGTGTATGTATCATTGATAAATGTACTACCAGGGTAAGTTGAAAACATGGAAAAAGAAAATGTAAAGAACATTAAAGTGATTGTTTGTTTGTTCATTTCATTAGTAGATTTTCATTTTGAAAATGTCATTATTTTAATTGATTTTTTTTTATTTTAGATTATGCCATGAATGTTATTATGGACTAAAATGTCTATTATGGAATGTCTATTATTGAATTTTATATTGAATTTAATGGAATGATGAAGTTCATAGAAACTAGTAAATAATCAGTAAAATTTAAAGTAGATTATCAGTAGTAACATCAATCCATATTTATATCATTTGAGTAGTTTTATAAAATTTGAATAATTTAAGAAGAATTAAGATGATTTTATAGAGATTGATATTTTTAGTTGATTGAATATGTCACAGATTAATGTTGGCTGTTACTTACTGAAAACTAGGTGGGGAGGAATGGACATTAGACAACTGTATTGTCCTAGTTTATCACAAATTGATAGAAGTTGGAATTCTACTATTTTGTGACAAGATTGATTATCTTCTAGAACTATTGTTTTTGTAAATGATTCATTATTTTTAGTTGAATACGAAGTAAATATTTTGTTCTTATTATTGTTACGTTGCTCTCATCTTATATTCCTGTTTAAGACATTAACTGTTGTTATATCGTTTCTCTTTTATTAGTTAATTGACTGCATATACGTTACCCCAGTTCACATTCATTATTACTCTTATTTTGTATTCATGTCAGTTTTTTAACTGCGTGACGGTGCTGTCTGATTTTGTTTATATATAAAGGAATGACTGAAATGCAATACGATTCTGTCTGTTTGGCTTATTAATCATTGATTTTCCTCTACTTCAGCTTGGGGACTGGTAGTTGCGAAGCAGATATGTCCGTATACTGATCGGCAGTTATCAAAGGTACTGTGTATTTTCACAATACATAACATACTAGTGAATGACGATCGGACTAGTGATACATAGGATTAGCTGTTCATCAGCCTGAGGTCTGTGGGGCAGAATTCGGGGTGTGCACTCCTGAAAAGTTACATACTAGGATGAAAAAACTATGCAGTGCTCTCTTGTTTTCAATGGTAACCATCCAACACCAGTCTGTGACGTACTAAATACAAAAAGACTAAGATTTGTTATATAGATGTTAGGTCGGCCCACAAAGAAGCGTAACAAACTTTCAGAACTGTGTTTGCGAACATTATTTCATTTATTCGAACTGTCTGTAATGTAAACATTTTGTTTCTATTATTGTTACGCTCCGCTTGCCCTATCCTCCCGTTTAGCATAATTACTGTTATTATATTGTCTCTTGTTATGGACTACAGTCAATTAGTTGTGTACAAGTTGTTCCTATTCACTACCACTATTTCCCTCGTTCTGCATTCATGTTAATTTCCTAATTGGTTTGCTGTGTGGTCTGATTTTATGTATGTATAAAAGAATGCTTGAAATATAGATTCGATTCGATTCGATTGTGTCTGGCTGACCTACTGGCTCGCATTCTTCTTATTTCGGCTTGGACTAAGTGGGACAGGGCAGGCGCACAATCACCAACTAGGCACAAGTGATTTGCACTCGGCCAACCCCACTCACCCCCCAAATTTCTCTCGTCATAACAATAGAATGAATTCATCGGTTGATTTAAAGGCTTCTTATCACCAACTGAATATAGGCTAAAATAATAATCAGTATTATATTGAATTCATTGTTTGGCATACTTTATCTACTAGGGTTAGGTATGATTGTTCTAAATGAAAAATGAAGTGGGTTGAATTGGTTTGTTGAGATTGCTATGAAGTTAAGACAAATGAATTTGTCACATATTAGTGTCCGAAAGGTACCATTGAGAACCAGGGGACACTGGAGATCTGTTTCATCCCAGTATGCGACTCCCTAGCACTGAATATCCTAGATTCTGTCCAAGAACCTTCAATCTGACGAATACTTAACCTTCAGAACCGCCGGGCTGGCTGGCATCGATTGTTAGAATTCCCTTTTTCATTACCTGGTGATATATAGTGCGACAATCATCTATTGTCATTGGTGACAACTGTCTCACTTTTGACATTTCTGAGCACCACCAGTCACGATTTCTCACTAGAGCTTTAGGAATATCACCGAAGTTAGTGACTAGTGAGTTGATAATTGTAATTGAATTAATATAGTTTGTAGTGACTGGGATTTTTAGCTGATTGAATTCGTTACAGATTGATCTTGGAAGTCATAATGATTAAAATAGAGATACAAGATCTACTTATAATTAAAAATAAATGTGACGTGCATTTATATACTGCAAATTCACAGTAGATGCATGCTAATACGGTTGATAAACAGGGGTGAGGAGAGCATAACATAATTTTTGTAAAGTTAAAGAAGAAAAGTATTACATAATAGATGATTACATCGTTATTTAACGAATCTTGAACGGAAACCATTTTGCTTTATGAACTCCTGAATGTTTCATAAGCGAAAATTATAATATTCACCATGGTAATATAAAGCATATCATAGTGCCTTTCTAGACCTATACGTCGTTAATTAACTACTTGTCGTATGCAGCTGAAAATAATACAACAAACTATCTAATGATTTCTATCTAGTTCAATTGCGATGGTTATTTCTGAGAAGATTGGTCATTTAGTTAATTTGATATGTTACAGATGGATGTTGGCAGGGAATCTGAGGTGTACACTGCTGAGGAGTTCCGTACTAAAACGAAACAGCTATCCAGTGTCCCCTGGTTTTAACTGGTACCCTGCCAACATTAATACGTGGCATATCTAATCAACTGATTCCTATTTAGTCTACAAATAGTTTCATTATAGTTATATTTAAATACTTTAGAACATTTTAACAAGTTTTCCCTACTATTTGGGAGAGAGAACAAGTGCAAACAGACTGGTAGGAAGGATACTTCATCAAGATATCGAAGAAAGAAGATCTTAGCAAGTGCGAAAACCACAGAGGTATTATTTTGCTTCTCAGCACCAAGAAAATTCTTCAACAGAGTGTTATTGGACCAAATGAAAGATCCAGTCGATTCCCAACTTCGAGATCAACAAGCCGGATTCCGTAAAAATCGATCGTGTACCAACCAAATCACAACTCTATTGATGATTGTTGAATAGTCAGTTGAGTGGAATTCATCACTTTACATCAACTTTATCGACTACGAGAAAGTATCTGACAGCATGGATGGGCAAACATTATAGAGACTTCTCAGACATTATGGTATACCCGAGAAAAAAGTCAACATCATACAGAATTCTTACAATGGACTGCACTGAGAAATCATGAATGGAAATCGGTTTGTGGATTCGTTCAGAGTGAAAGCCGGTGCCTGATAGGGTCATTTGCTCTAGTCCTTTCTCTTCCTGTTGGTAGTTGACTGGATTATAAAAGCCTTAACATATCAAGGGAATCACGGAATACAGTAGACAGCATCGATTCAGCTGGATGACTTGGACTTTGCAGATGACCGGCCTAAATCTTCTATCCTACACACATCAGCAAATGCAGATAAAGACGGACAGTTTAGCGTCAGTCTCTGAATCAATAGGTTTCAACGTATACAGCTGGAAAAGTAAGATCCTTGAATACAACACAGTACAACGAACACTTGATGGAGAAACTCTGAAGGAAACTTTTATTTACCTGGGCAGCATCATCGATAAACAGAGAGGATCTGATCCAGGTGTAAAGGTACGCAGTAAAAGATCATGGCAATAGAAGCATTTATACAACTGAAAAACATCAGGAACTTGAATTGTCTGTCAGCCAACATCAAAGTCAGAATTTTCAATACAAACATCTACACAGTTCTCTTGTATGGAGAGCTACGAAAAGCATTCTTCAAAAAATACAAGTATTAATAAACAGCTGTCTATGCACGATACCTCGGATACTTAGGCCAAACACAATCAACAATGACCAACTGTTACAAAGAGCAAACCAGCTTCTAATTCAGGCATAAATTGGGAAAAAACGTTGAAGGTGGATAGAAGACAATGAGGAAATCACCAAACTGCATCACAAGGCAAACGCAAACTTGAATCCTCAAAGCCACAGGAGAAAACTAAGAGCAAAGAACTCATTGCTTTTATAGTTTTAAGCAGACATGTAAAAAATGAGTGGCAGTTGGGAATACCTGTAGAAGTACGTCCAGTACAGAGTTGGTAAAATAATGATGGTCGATGGCTTAATGTCCATAAAGAGTGGAATGGTTGGTTAGTTAGACTATGCTCAATTCGTTTGAGATGGTGTATATATCTTATTTACACGAACTTAAGCTACAACCACATCATTCAATGACTTCGTAGCCTGGATCATTCTAACAATAGTGACCTTCTATTTTTGCAGTATAAGAGATAATCTTACTAGGCCAGAATATATTTAAAATGGTAGAGAGGTTGTTTTAAATGATCGTGATCAAGCCACATCAGTCACAATGTTTACTTTGTTTATCCATTGTGCACCTGAACAATGTTGGCATTAAAGGAATTGAATAATTCATTTAGCTCCCATTGACCATTGTATATAGCATAACTTCGTTAGAGTTATTAACTTTATGGTATTAGTTCACATTATTTTGTTGTATGAATACAACAAAGCATTTCGCATTTAAGTAGTTTTCAATTGATACAGTACAAATGTACTAATTTACTAAATAAGGCACTTTTAGATTACTGAAATGAAACTCATGTTAATTCAGAAGAATGAAAATACCAAGAAAACCTACATGTATGACAAGTACTAAATGTAACAGTGACAGAAGTAATTTGTATAGCAAACTGTATAATAAACTGATTTTATTGTTGAAGGTTAACGTTGAATATGTGACTGATTTTCCGGGATGAATTTGCTCATGGTTAATGTATTTTGTACATGTTCACAGTAATAACTTGTATCTACAGAGTAATCTTAGCATTTGTTCTAGTTCTAATGAAATAAGTGTTTCTTCCTACTTAATAGTTTTACTTCTGTCGTTTGTGATAGAGTATAACTTAATTAAAATACCTTATGATTACGTATTATCATGGTAAGTAATATATGCATACTTGTATGTATTATACAAATAATACAAAATTTGATACGAGTGTGCATCTATTCAAGTTGTCATATCTCAACAGTAGAGCAAAATTACCATCAAATCAGTAGAAGTAGTAGTAGTTACTTCGATAATAGTGATAATAATAATAATAAGATCGGATACATAGAATATGGTCCAGGGAGAAACAGTTACTTCGTGGGAAGAAAGCTATGGAATAAATTAAAACTTACAATTTAGGGGAGAACAATGAATGAATACATTTCCACCACTGTGAAAGATTTTGAGTCATGTTATCCAGAGTCTCCCACCATTAGTTATGACGTACGTGCGGACCCCCACTGGGTTGTTCATATCTACCAGTACGTTTAACACAAGCAGTGAATGACTTTATGAATGGGTAACACTTTTGATTAAAATCCCCTAGCTTTCTTTCATCTAACTCCTATATTAGTCAACACCGCACTTCCAGGTAGTAAGCGGTTGGGTATGATTAGCACATGTCCTAGCCACCTCAGCCGATCAAGATTTACAACCTCATCGACTGAAGTATCATCTTACCCTAATACCAGGTGTCTAACCTCATTATTACTTACTGGGTGATCCCAGTTAACTGGAGCGAAGATATTGATGATCAAATACCAATAACCTACTGGCGTCGTTTCTTAGTGGTACTACTACACAGCACACTTCTCCTGTCGTTGACAGACAGACATACTTATACCACAGATGACGTAAGTTAGCAAAAGCCAAACGAGATTTTATGAGTGCATACCAAGATTATGTGAAACACTAATTCATAAGAAGTGATCACCGCTTTAAGATAAGTGAAGTGGTCAACTCGCTGGTCTACTTTAACCCCCTTCCCCCCTATTTTAAACTAAGGTGTTGACTCCAACCAGTGGTACGTAATGACAGTCAGGTTTAACGTTTTAACCATTAGTTTTAGGCATGTACACATATCTCAGTTAATTCTCATCTATGCATACTTGTCATCTACAAGTGCTTAGTCTGAAATAGTTTAGAGCTCATGTCATTTTAAAACAATTTACACTCAATACATGATTACTGGATCATGCATTCTATGCTCATTTCAGTAATATTTTGTTATGTTTATCAAACAATTTCTCTCCCATAAAAGATATAAGTAATACTTCTTATGACTCATTTATTAAACTTTCATTAACATTAGTTAAGATAATAACAAATAGCCAATGCAAAAATTGTATAGTTTTTGTACTACTGATTACTTTGTTGCTATAAGTAACAATATTTCTGTAAACAAAGAATAATCTGAGTCAACTACGTACCTGAAAAATTTATATACTTATCAGAATACAATTATCACTTAACTATTAATTAAATTCTAGCTTGATATGACGAACTGGTTTGAAATAGACAACCATGCAACACTGAACAGATTCTAGTACGGAACTCTTCAGAAATGCGCTTACACGACCCTATGCGCTACTACTACACTACTGAGCCGGCTCTCAACAGTTGATATTTCTAAGTCAATTAAATGGTTATACATACATATATATATATATATATATATATATATATATATATATATATATATATATATATATATATAATATTTCAGCTACTTTATCCACTGCCAACAACAGGTAACTGTTCATACACAACATAGTTAAACTCTACTGGTCACATATAATGGTAAAGCAATCGTCACAGTGCCAGAATGTCCTAGATCTGATCCATAGTAAGGTTGTGGATGCTAACGGCTGAAGTGTCCCATACTAGGACGAAACAGCTGTCAAGTTTTTCTTGGTTGTCAATGGTTGTCTAATTCAAACCAATTCGTGATATCATATTAACATTCAACAATCTTCCCAGTACTCTATTATTATTCACTGAATTGTTTCGGAACTAAATCCCCCCCCCCCAGCAAATAATAGTTGCTTATATTTATTTTAGGTTGAAGTATGTATTCGTGTTATTATTATTATTATTATTATTATTATTATTATTATTATTATTAGTAGTAGTAGTAGTAGTAGTAGTAGTAGTAGTAGTAATCATTTTATCATTACCATAACCATTTTACACCTTACACCTATTTTAATTAGTTATGTAATTCACCTCTTTTATTTAAATCATTGGTTCACATAAATTGCCTTAATTGGTTTAATAATTTTCATGTTCGTATATAAATACTGCTTTGTAGTAGAGTAAAGCCCAGTGATGATGTAACTGAAAACAACATTGTTCGCTTATGTGTGATATTTCTAGAAAAAATTATTTAGAAGTCAAACATAAGAGTTTGCATTGATTTATTCTGCATATCATCGGTGATAACTGTGTCACTTTTAACAAGTTTGAACTACATCAGTCACAGTTTCTCACCAGTACTTTAGGAACATTCTGAAGTTAGTGACTAGTGACCTGATAATTGTAACAGGGTCGAATAGGGTTTTGTGGAGATAGGTATTAAAATAGTTGTTTGTATTCATCACGAATTGTTGTTAGTTGAGTGCCTTTAAAAACTAAAGAGGGAGGGTGGAAGTGAATTTCCCCCCATTAATAATATAAATAAATTAGTTTAAATAAAAGATCTGATTAGTGATTCTTGTTACTGAATGCTTGATTAACTTTGTACTTCATCTACCAGTAAACTAACATACAAAATCATCACAGTAGAGAACATAACAGGTTGACCCTTTGTAACGTCATAACAGTGATAGTAGCGTCACCCTAAACTATACATAAATATAACAAGAATGATAATTTTTCACTTGATTTATTATGAAATAAATTGTTGTAATGATAGATTTCAATACAAAATAATCACTTAATCGTTTTCTTTGCAATCATATGTGAGTAGCTTTTAGTAGTATATAGTTGGAACTTCATTATCATTCTTTTCGAATGAATCGAACTATATTTTAGGGACTTGTTAGTAAACATACTTTGATAGTCAGAATGATTGTAAAGTGCTCTAAGGAGGTATGGTAAAACATACAGGCACATTAACAGAATATATAGAATATGAATTAGTTAACAAAGTGCTAAATCACATTAATGATTTCGGCTACACTGTATTTTCTGAGCTGAATGGTCTAGTCATGGAGCTTCCTCTTAGTCATTATGAACGACTTCATCGCATGAGAATTACTCCGAAAGTGACTAGCAACTTATTCTATCAACCATGAATTTGATTGTTTGTTTTTGAAACTTACTCTGTAATCATTTGTACAAGTGCTTCGCAGTTGAATTGATAAACTCAGTTAAACCGTCCAGCTCGGAGAGCCTAGAATAACCAAAACGACTTTCCTTTGCTACAGATTATTTCGACACTGTTAATCTCGATCTAGATAGATTCATCAATATGTGACCAATATACATCTCTTTTGGTTTTCTCATTTAATTTAATAAAAGTATATCATGTTGATAATATTTTACAATGTATGAACATATTTCTTATATTCTTTTAGAATTACCCAAATTTCAAAGGTTCACTGTTACAAGCAGCCATCGTTTTAATGACGATTGGAAGAAATGAAACAGTTTATAGTTGTTTAGCAGTCAACGGTTTCTTTAAACGTATGCGCATTAGTCAGCCATTCATATATAAACACAGAATCATATTGCACACAGAATAGATATTTCTAGAAGCAAAAATATATTTACGGAAAGAAACAGAGTAATTTTAAATTTATGATTTAAAAGAAGATAAAGAGTGGGGCACTTACTCCACTGTGACCGATTCCGACCAATGAAGTACAAAGTCTCCGATTAAGACAATCTTGCGGACTTAAACCAAGTAATAGGGATCTATAAACATGGCTTAGACTAGTAGTCGATGATTTTATGAACTGACACCTCGTTTGATTGGGTCCCTATTACTTTTTACTGTCTTTCCCCAACACCAGCTAGCAATGATTATCAAGGTAATGGTTGATTGTGTGTATGTTTTATATGCTATAATCACCTTCGTCGATAAAGATTCACAACCTCTTGAAATGATTTATCATCCTTTCATAATATCTTGTGTTTAACCATTTCATTACTTGCCCAGTGATCCAATCAGACGTAAGTAATTTTTGAAAAACTTCTATGACCAAATGTTAGCTGATTGCGAGCACCATTTACTCTTAATGGCCACGTTAGACATCCAACCAATAAAAGTGAACGAACTCTTACTCATACATTAATTCGAAGGTACAGGATACTGTGCCTACATGTTGTCATAAATGATATAATTTGGAAAAGGCCAAAAAAGCTTTTTGAATCCATGTTTAGGTTTCATCGGCTGCCAACATATCAGTGCTGGTCACACTTCCAAGATAAGAGAAGTGATTAATTCACTTAACAATTAGATTAACTATCTTTAGTTTGAATGTTGGCTTAGACCAGTCTTAAAAAAACAATATGTATTTATACTGGAGCAGAGGGAAGAAACACATTCTGAACATGCATGTTCAGAACTATTAATGATTAATCATTTAGTAAGTCTTCACTAAATAGGATTGCGTTATCCCATTTTTCGTTAGTTAATAATCAGAATTCCTATGAGAAGGGGCTATAAAAAGTACATTAATAGAATAGAAGTTTGAGGTTATCTTGGATTCTTTTAAAATGACTTAAAAAGCATTTGATGAATTACGTGATAATGATTATTGATAACCATTTTATGTCCATTGTCTATTTGGTGACAAAGTATGGAACTGCTAATGGTCTCGAATCATCCCTTTTTTGATATTATGGGGAAGATGTTCAAGAAATTAATGACTTAACTGATTACACTTCTTACGCAGTTAAGTCCATATTAGCAACTGAAATAATGAAATTGCATCAATGAAGCGAATTCAGGAAACCTCTCTTTATTTCCAGTTGTCATTAAAGGACAACTGTAGAATCGACAGTAAAATTTAATCAAAGTAAACGTTTTTTGAAGAGATTTGTTTATTTTTTGTGTTACTGTTTTATTAGAGCCATCAATGCAATTCTTGCTTCATCTTTGATGTTTTTCATTTGGATGTCAGTGGATTTCATAACATATCAGTTCGTATTTAGACAGTTGTGAGTGTTTATAAGCTGCTCCATCTAAAGAGATAAATTTGGAACAATGCTTTAACAAGATTACTTTTATGCATAAGAGGTACAGAAATATGTAGATATGTATTTGATTATGTAATATTATTATTTAGTGGACCAACACTTGATATATTAAGATGAACTTGTATCTTTCCGTTGATTTGATTTGAACTGAAGATAGTCAGTCTCTTTTGTTATATGTGCGTACTGAGTGAATTGACTCGATATAGTGATTATTCACAAGTATTATTTAAGTTGGATTGTGACTGAAAAACGGGAAGATACAAGTTCATCCTAATACCTATGCACGCGTTGCACAAGTATGACTGTACGAACTCAGTAGTCTATTGGTGAACGTGGTAGCGTTTGGCACAAAACGGGCTGAGTTTGTATCCCACTGTAAACACCAACATTGGGATACAGATACATCCACCTGACGAGTCCCGAATATGACGAAACGCTCATCATGAACAACGCTTGATACATTAGTTTATAGCTTTCATGAAAAACTAACTGAAAAAAAACCATCACCTTAATCTACTATCTTTTAACTAAATAACTGAATGAGATTTCTCAAGTTACGTAATTTCTTTATTTGTTAAACATATATCTCGTCTTTTACATTAAATACTTAAGAAAGTCATGTAACTCTTGTGCTAAATTAGTAGTATATACAAATAACTAATTTACATGTCGGGATTAGCTAAAAAATCACCATTCAAGCAGTAAAGATGAATATGAAAAAATCCAGTTAAATATATGTAGATGGTGCTGAAAAATGAGGAATTTCTGGCGAAATAGTTTATTTTCAACGAAGTCATTTGCTACAGCTCTACAATTATATTCATAGTAAATTCTATAAATAATCGTCTATAGTAGAATAAATATGCATTACATCATTTAGGGAGACAACCGGAGTTAAGTGGTATTCTTTCTATCCATGCATCGGTGAAGTAGTAGTGTCGAGGAGGGGGGAAGTAGTAATTAATTGTTTGCAAATCGTCACCTATAGAGATATTGTGGTGTCACATAACGAAGTAGTCTAAAGTAGTTTAAAGTACCTAAGTAACAAATATGATAAGTCAAAGTATCCCCTATTAAAATGTAATTGGTGAAATGTAAAAAATAAACAATTATCCACTTGACAGTTACAAAGAGGATGAGGAAGAAGTAGTAATAATAATTTTAAAAACAATTAAAACATTAGTGGAAAAGAAAATGAGAGATAAAAATAGGTTAGTAAGACCATGGTGATATCAAAGATGGGACATACTTCTGCTGAATTTACAAGTTAGGTTGGAATCGCAAAAGCCTCAACTGTTCATTAATTCCTGATTTGTACTCCCTACTTAACCAAATATTCTTAATATGTGAATGATTTAAGAAGCTGATTCGTTTTGTAATGCTTGATATGAATTCATTACGAGTTCGAGAAACAAATCTTTAACTGACTTTTGATATTCGTTAGATGAGTAGTAAGGAGTGGTGCTCCGAATTCTGCTTGTAAAATGCAGGCTACGTGAGGTCAATTTACAAATATATCAAAGAATATAATCTAAAACTAGTTGTACTTGGGTATTGTTGAGACAGTTGAATTTGAATTCGACATCAAGAAATATTCTGAGTTAGATAACCGATAAAATTCTGAAAGTACTGCAATACTATTTTTTTGTTGTATAGGATTCTCAGAAGTGTACATTTACGACACCACAATAGAATCCAAGCCATAATCTTCAGGCTCCTCAACTGAGTTAAAAATATCAACAGACGAAAGCGACTCACAATTTAAACGGTTAACCTATCTCCATGAAACCTAAATATCCTGGGCACAATTATCTGGTTGGGTAGCGGATGCTGACAGTTGATAAGTCCCAACTAGCACGAAATAGTTGTCCAGTGCTTTCTAGTTTACAATGGTTGTTTAATTGAAGACAGTGATGTTAAGTCTTAAACTTATTGCTATTTATGAACGATGGAATGTAGACTACAGCAAACACTAAAGATTTATATGTAAGTTTCAACTTAAATTGTTAACTCAGCAATTTTAAGTTAGTTGATTGAATACGTAAAAGATTGATGTTGACAGGGTACCACTAAAAACCATGAAGCACTGGACAGCTGTTTCGTCTTAATTTGGAACTCCTCAGCAGTCTGTACCATGGATCCCTCCCCATGGGCTTTAATTTGATGATTACCTAACCATCGACACCACTGGTTCGGCTGACATCCATTGATAAAATTCTGACTTCCATCAATTTATAACATATTTTAAGAGAAAATAACCTAATACCGATTCTAGTAAGTCAAAACAAATTTCTAAATGTTCAGTAGAATGTATCCGAATCAATGAGCTCTATTACAACAACAAATAATTTAGGACCAACTTAACACAAACATTGAAATGAATGAAACTAAACTTGTTGAATACGTCTTAGTAATTTTAAAGTTTGAAACGGATTGAATTTATAGTATCTAGTCTAAGTGATATTAATTAGTGCGCACAAACATGGAACATCACTTCGTCTAATGTTAGATATTCCAGATGCAGAAATCATCAGACTGCATCACAAGATAAGCATTTACTTGGAATCCTGTTGGAAAACGGAAAAGATGATGGTCAAAGAACACTGCATCGAGAATTGGAAGCAGACATTAAAGGATGAACAACAACTGGAAACAGCTGGAAAGGATTGTTGAAGACAGAGTTCAATGGAGAATACTGGTAAGTGGCCTATGCTCCTCTGGAAGGGGCAACGGGCGTAAGTAAGTAAAGTAAGTAAGTCTAGATAATATAATTAATGCACACAAACATGAAATATCACTGTGTCTGATGTTAGATATGACCAGTTCTCATTATTTTTCTATTCCAAAATAGATGACCGATCTCTTTGCAACCATTACGGCGAAATGTTTCTAAATAATATTTGAGTGAAATATTTAAACTTATTGATTGTATTAGCAATTTGAATGCATCAAATAAGACAAGGATTTCCTTAAATGTATCATTATTAGTTACAGTTGTTCCACTGAACGAAAAAGTAAGTTTTAAATATGAATTCAATGAAAAGTACTGAATGAATGTTGGTTTACCAACATCCTACGTAAAAAAGGATACAGTCGTTAGATGTACTCTGAGCGTTCAATTCAGCTTTAGTTAGGCGATCTATCGAGAGCGAGATAGTGTTGCGATGGAATGTTCATTAAGGTCAAGTAATAGTAGACTCTTTACTAGTAAGGATCGAGCATAGAAATGATAATTGACTAACTTAAACTTGTATAGAGGATTTGTTAATGATAATTTCATTGTATGTAACGAAGGTCGTGATATTCACATTTTGTTAAACTTCTTTGATGAGTGTCATCCATTTATTAAAATCACACTGGAAAAGACTCAGGTTGAATATCTCATATTTAGGAGTTCTACGCGCAAGGAGATACAATAGGATTCTAAACATGCCATCAATAGGAAATCTGAATGGAATGAGTAGTTGACCAGTTTCCACATCTCTGTACATTCTATACCTCTTCATTTCAAATACCCTACATTAACCGTTCATTGTTGAACATTATGCATGTATAAAGGACAATATATTCCAGCTGACAAGTTCAATAAGTATTTTGGTGTACACTTACTCTTATGAAGCAAGTTAAGTAAGTTTTTTCAATGAGGAACATTTCTTGATGCGCATAACAGAACCTACTAGATTGGTTCATTAAAGGACAGTGAAGAAGTATGATGTCAGTTTTACATCAAATGTCTATTTAATATCTTAATTTGGGATTATATGAAAGATCAAGCCTAATCCATCAAAAGGTGTTCACATATCTTTACATTTCAGAAGCCTTGCAATTATACTATATAAAGCTAGATTTATGACTCGAAAACCAACTTTTAAGATAACTTTAGTGTAATGGTGGAAGCAGTAAGTGTTAATTCATACCAAACCTGACAGCATTTTAATCACATAAATGGATTTCATTATCGTCATTTCTATGACCTAACTTCAGAAACACCACTAAACAACAATAATTCATTTATCTAACTATGAATGGTTATTTATACAAAAATACTGCTTTCTGATTGGTTTGAAGTGGTTTATAAACCAAGGCGATGATTGGGTCATTTGTAAACTGGGCACGAATATTTTAAGCATCGCATTCGCTCATTCGTATACTGTACTGTATTCGATTTTTTTAGCTTATGGAGTAAATTGGTTTTTAAAGTTATAAAATCGTTATGGTGAATTTTTACACATTAATCATATACGGTAAGGCAGTTTGGACTCTGGGATGTAATTTTATGTTTGTATATCCATTTACGAGTTGCTTTTAAATAGATCTATCTGAAGACTGGCAGGATGTTGATTGATTTAACATTTCAGGTACCGAGAATCCTGAAGCAAGATTTAGCCCATTATAATAGTTAACGTGTGCAGCTGTGTTTGCGTATCGTCGGTCTTTTAATGTTGCAATTTAGTATTTGCCTTTTGTATACTCATTTTGTTTGAAGTAAACCTTGCATACGACTAAGTTAGGCATGTGGCATATCTAGAGTAGCTTCGAACGATTAAACCAACACTCGATAATAAGGGCAGAAAAAGATGACAATGATGAATGAAAAGAAGTTTATATATGATCAACATTTGTTGTCAAATGTAGATCTGAAATGAATTATGAACTGTCAATACATCAAGGCAATCAGCTCCGGGTTAACACATGGTCAACTTCAATCCATAACAGATCAACAGGAAAATCCAAACACATTAGAATTACATATACATACCCGTTGTACAAGTGTAGCTATCTAGACTCAGTAGCCCAGTTTCAAACGAGATAAGAAACTATCTGAATTCAGGTCACAGTGTGAACACCGACACTGGGATGCAAGTATATTCATCCGACGGGTTCAAAAATAGAACGAAATGTATTTAACTTACCAGCCATAATTAAATTTGACTCAAACGACGATATAACTTAGAAAACAATTTTCTTCAGTAATCATTGTAATTCAATTGATGTATGTTTATATCAATATATATGCATGAGTTGTGTATTATATTGTTCATCTTTCTGGCTACTTGTAAATCATATCTTCTCTCTGAAGTTGGATATCTTTCTATAGTTATCGACGTTGAAAGTTTGAGGATAACAATGAATTACATATGTATTATTTGCATTAGTGGTGTTTTTATGCGATTAGACGGTATAGAATTATTACATTGTTCTGAATCATTTCACATAGCTAGTTTATTATAGACATATCTTTTTATAGCCTCACAATTACATCTTCTTAATAAGATTTTTAGATAATGGGTGCTACAGTAATATTTGAATGTAAAAAGTGACTGCTTAGTGAGTTCTTGATATATTCTCTGCCACATCCTCGATTCCCTGACAGAATCAAGAGTGCATAATGTCATGAAAGAATTCCATATCAATAAGATGTAACTATCTAGTGCTCCCTAGTTTTTGTTAGTACTGAACCAATATTAATCTGTGACGACTAGAAACAATATAACTTCGTAACTTACTCCTCAAAATCATCTCAATACACAAATTTATGATTGTTTAAATAAGTCCTAAATTGACGTTAGCAGGGTACAATTGAAAACCGAGAAGCACCGAACTGGCTGCTCCTTCCTAGTTTGAAACTTCTCAGCAGTATGCACCCCAAATTTTGAACTACGGGCTTCAGGTTGACAGCAAACACCTAACCTTCTTTACCACTGGTTCGGTTGACATCCAATTGTAGAATTCCTACATTCATCAATTTATTGTCTTTTATTATGGACTACAGTTAATTAGTTGTGTACAAGTTGTGCCTATTCACTACCACTATTTCCTCAGTTCTGTATTTATGTTAGTTTTCCTAATTGGTTCAATGTGTAGTCTGATTTTGTGTATATATAAAGGCGTGATTGAAATATAATTCGATCCGATCCAATCGGATTCTGTCTGTTGGCCTCATCAATCGTTGTTTTCTTTATTCCGGCTTGGGGGACTGGTATTCGTAGGGCAGACGTATCTGTACAGTGATTAGCAATCATCAAAGGTATTGTGTATTTTCACAATACATAACAATTGGCGACGAGGCTTAAAGTGTATCCAAATTACCCATTTATTGGTCATAAGGTATAAAACAGAACAAATAAAATGCAACAATCATTCATTGTCATTGATGACAACTGTTTCATTTCTAACAAGTTTAAACATTACTATTTACAATTTCTCACTAGAGTTTCAAGAATATCTTGGAGTTAGTGATTAGTGAACTGATTATTACAATTAAGGGGGTTGTTGTGGAGGTAGTTAATTTTTCAATGCTGATATCAGGAATCGATCTAAACCAGACAACCATTGATCACCTGGAAGCACTAGACAGCTGTTTCGTCCTAGTATGAGACTCCTCAGCAGTGCACATCCACGACCCCGTTGGGGATCGAGCCCAGGACCCTCTGGCTCCACAACGAGCACTTTACTATTGGACCACTGAGCCGGCTCCTAATGGTTGATATTTCTAATTCAGTCAATTTGTGATACGTTGGCGCAACCTCATCCATTGTCATCTGTAAGTAACTGCCCCACACAAGACACGATTGAACTCCATCAATCACGTCTTCACACTAGAACTCCAGGTATTACCTCAAGGAGCTAGTTACTGGTGAGCTGATATTTAGTTACAATGAATTTGTCAAAGCTAATATCATGAATTGATCTGAACCAGACAACCATTGATCACCTGGAAGCACTGGACAGATGTTTCGTCTTGGATGTGCACTGCTAATAAGTCCCATACTAGGATGAAACAGTTGTCCAATGCTCCCAGATGATCAATAGTTGTCTGATTCAGATCAATTCGTGATATCAGAATTGATTATTGTAATTAAATTCGATTGTACAAATTTATGTTAAATGTGTAAATATTGTAAAGAAATAAATAAATCACATTTAATATTCATAATCATTTTTTATGCCAAATCTATTCACTTTACTTTTCTTTACTTTCACATTGTGTAGATCATTTTCAATTTGTGTACTTTTAAAATGTCCTTCATAAAATTGTGAAAAAAATTTTTTGAATATAAACTAAAAACAAACACAACAACAACAACAACAACAAAAAATCAACCTAATTTTTGGACAATTTTTTTTCCTCTCAATTTATTGATGTTTTAACTTATTTTATTGTTACTACATAGAAATATACAAGAATATTAATGATGATGATGATGATGATAAACAAAATGGATAATTGAATTGAAATAGTATTGATATTTAGTCTCATCATAGACTGATATTGAAAATTATAAAGATTACTGAATAGTACTGGATCAATGATACTTCAGTAGTTTCAGTGGTTCAAATATTTAAGTGGTTGATATGATACTTGAAGATCTTGAATTTGATGTTTCTTGTAGAATCAAGAATATACACTACCATGAAGAGAACTGATGTTATGATAAATGAGTTGTTATTATCTTGATAATCATTACAATTAAAAATGTAACATATAAATATTCATATCTGGTTAATGAAGAAATTTGTTTAATTTTATGTCATTGTTACGAGGTGATTGTATTCATTTATAATAGGTTACACAGTGTATAGTAAACTTCTGGTATCACGATCAATAATTAAACCTGATATTTATGTTTTCATTAAACTAGTTCACGAGTAGCTAATGTGAATGATACTAAATAAACACTGGTGTTAAATTGTAGTAGATTTATAGAGATAAGTATTAACTTTAATTGGTTGTATTCATTACGGCTGAAAGAAAAGGAGTACAGAACATTTGTTTTGTTCTAGTATGGGATTTCTTGATGGAAGCAGGCACATTTGATTCGGTAACTGAGTCGAACCAAGTGCCTTCAGGTTTTACAGAAAACATTGTTTCAATCGAACATTGATTCTGTTTAATTTGTGTTAAATGTTTTGTACATGTGCATTATTTTGTTACAAAAAGCGGATCAGTTATTCTGTAATCTGATATAAGGAGGATAGGGGATTAACACAATTGAAGAGATGTGTGAGTAAATATCATTTAATCAGAATCACATCATTAGATCAATCACCGATTCATACACTACTTTTACTACTTTACAATAAATTTGTGATTGTTTGGAAGTGTTTTATAGAAATAAGTACTGAATTTCTTTGTCTACATTCGCCATAGCACATGACAGGCACTAACTTCAAATCCTGAAGGCCGAAGGATAAGGGAAAGTCCAAATAACACATTGCGCTGCGAATTAGAGGCAGATATGAAAAAAACTGAACAGCACTTCAGAAGAACTGGAAATGAAGGCCTAGGACAGAGTTCTTTAGAGAATACTGGTCGGTGTCCTATGCTCCACCTGAGATAACAGGCATGGATTGATAGATTCGTCATAGGATGGTTTTTGTGGGTACTAAGTCGCAAGTGATATAGTTATTACTAGTAAAACCGACTGATCGTATCACTGTATTGTAAAATAATACTAGTGAGAATTCTACCAGTGGACGCCGGTCCGCTGGCCTAGTGGTGCAGGACGATAAGTGTATCCCCTAGACCTGCTGGTCATAAGTCCGATTCCAATGCAGATTTAAGGGTACACACTTCCACAATTGCATCCCATACTATTAGGAAACAGTTTTCCACTACTCCTTGGTTTACAATAGTTCCCAACTGATATTCAGTCAACCGAACATCACAATCGCTTTCATTCACTTGATATATGTTTAAATACAGTCAACATTTGTGAAGTAATTATTAGACCATGCATGAGTACAATAATTAATGCATTTTGTTAATTGAATTGAGATACATACATTGTGGTTGTTGGTATTTTTAATTAATGGAATACTTCATAGATTGATGTTGGCAAGAAACCATTACAAACCAGGGAACACTGAACAGCTGCTTCTTTCTAGTGGGGAACTCCTATGAGGGTGCACATTATTGAGTTTCACATTAGAACGAAACAGCTGCCCAGTGCTTCCTGATTTTCAATGGTACACTGCTGGCATTTTGTTAAGTTGAAAAATTTAGAAATATCCATAAATAACGAACTACTCATATTTTCTTAATCAGTCAACTACATTTAAATGTGTACATACACAGTAAATGTTAACATAGTAATAAATTTTAATTATTTTAACAAACGGAAACGATTGTTTTGCTCATATAATTGTTTATTTATTTCAATCCCCCCTCCCATATATCTAACCAACCACCTCCAAAACGTCTATAAAAGTCAGTTCATTAGTGCCTAACTTTAAGATGTTACTGAAATTCTAGTGAGAAATCATGACTAGTGTTAGTGGTGGTGGTGATGGTGGAGTTGGAGGGGTGAAACATTTATCATGAATGGTATTGACTGATCGTCAGACTATATTACAAACTGAATGAGGTGGAAATTTTACTAGGGGATGTCATGTGGTTAAGTTTGTTTATTCTGGTTAGCGTTTTTTTTTTAGCAAACTTGTGTTTTACGGGATAGGGGTGCTAGCCCTATGCCCAACCCTCCTCCTTTACCCGGTCTTGGGACCAGCAACAACCCTAGAAGAGCTGCGGGCGTCGAGAACTGGAAGCAGACATAAAAATGGATGAACAGTAACTGGAGACAGCTGGAAAGGATTGCTCAGGACAGAGCTGAATGGAGAATACTAGTGAGCAGCCTATGATCCTCCGAGAAGGGTAACAGGCATAAGTAAGTAAGTAAGTAAGTAAGTAAGTAAGTAAGTAAGTAAGTAAGTAAGTAAGTAAGTAAGTAAGTAAGTAAGTAAGTAAGTAAGTAAGTAAGTAAGTAAGTAAGTAAGTAAGTAAGTAAGATGCCATGTGGCCAAGTAATGCTAAAAATTAGGCATTTACTACAAGATCTAAAGGTTTCGAGTTTCATCCCTTTGATAAATCGAAGTTGTGCATTACTGAGGTATCTCCTAATAAGATGAAATGGATATCTATTTCACTTTAGCCCTCAGTTGTATCCACATGATATCAATTTGTGATGAGTACAATCAATTGAACTTAATGTACATTTATCAATTTCATTCAATTCAAGAAATCTTTTCCATTAGATTGAAGAAGTACAATTTACTAATCTATTCATATTTCTAGTTCATAAATACCAGTTTTCATTTACTTGAATGAGATAATAATAAATAGGAAAATTATTATTCACAAGTTATTATTGTCAGTAGTAATTTATAAGTGTATATTAACATATCACTTAAGTCAGTAGTTAATAACGAGAGCGTCATGTGATCCGAAGATTGTTTCAGACAGGATTTGAAATCATTTGTAAAGTCATCATTTTAACTTCATCAATCTGACTAAACTGTAATAAAGGATTGTTTCTACTTCAGTACTTTTATTAAACATGACTAAAGTAACTAAAGTATTCGAAGAATTCAATGGTTTTCCTCCATTGCCTCTTACTTCACTAAACCCACTATGTTTAGTGTTAACTATTAGTAAAAATAATAAAGTATGAATCTGTCTTTGCAAAAAAATTTGAAACTGTCATTCATTTGAAATCTGTCTCCCATCATCTAGTTGTTTATAGTGGATAATGTCAATAAGAATAGTCAATTACAAGAAAATCTAAAGTTAGATTAATGTAATGAATAAAATAAAAATGACACTTTCGAAATGAACTACTGTCTAAAATATTTCCATACACATTCTATATTTCTCAACAGCTACAACAGTAATTGATCCAAATCGATGATTGAAAAATGGTTAAGTATGTTTAATCTGGTTAGCGTCTTTTTAGCAATAGGGATGCCCTATGTCCAACCTGAAAGAAGTGGATACCTTTACATACCTGGGGAGCATCATCGATGAACAAGGACGATCCGATGCAGATGTAAGGGCAAGTATCGGCAAAGCAAGGGCAGCATTCCTACAGCTGAAAAATATATGGGACTCCAAATAACTGTCTACCAACATCAAAGTTAGACTCTACAATTCAAACGTCAAGACAGTTCCTCTCTATGGAGCTGAAACATGGAGAACTACTGCAAACATCCTCAGGAGAGTACAGGTATTTATCAACAACTGTCAACGCAGAATATTGAATGTCTGTTGGTCGGAAACCATCAGCAACAGCCTACTATGGAAGAGAACAAACCAATTTCCAGCCGACGAGGAAATCAGGAAACGACGTTGGAAATGGATAGGACATACATTGCGAAAGTCATCTGATTGCATCACGAGACAAGCACTAACTTGAAATCCTGTTGGACAACGGAAAAGAGGAAGGCCGAAGAACACACTGCGTCGAGAGCTGGAAGTAGACATTGAAAGGATGAACAGCAACTGGAGACAGCTGGAAATAATTGTTGAGGACAGAATTGAATGGTGAATAGTGGTGAGCGGCCTATGTTCCTCCGAGAGGGGTAACAAGCGTAAGTAAGTGAGTAAGATGATTGAAAAGATTTACCAAGGTTTGAGAATTAAGATGACATCTCAATACGAGTAAATGAATATATGACCAGCGACACAATAGCAAAGAGATCTAAGGTATTTTTCTGCTCCCCAACGCAGCTAACTAGATGAAGTTCAACGTCAACAAGAAACATTTAATTCCACAGGCAGTTAGGATAGACGAATAAAATTAGTCAGCTCATGCATATATGTACAGAAAATGATGTCATTGGAAGCGTCATAAAATAAACAACGGACTTATTGGATTTAACATCCTACTAGATGAGAAACACAAACTGAAGGTAAACTGGGCGCTTTTTTGGCTCAAAAATGAGGAATTCAGATTTATACAAATGACTTTCAAAAATAATAGCTTTACCAAATGAATTCTAGGGATCCGTTACTCACCTACCCCAACATGAATAGTCAGAAAAATTGTAATTGTCTTATATTTAATTCATACATTATGCAATTTGTGATTGGACATTCAACAAGGGTTTATTTTTACATATAAACTTCTCAGTGTCATTTAATCTAGAAATTAACTCAAGTATATAATTGTTGAGATGACTCTTATAAACCTTGACAAAGTTTTCAGAAGTCTTGAAGGAGCCAAAGATATTCCGTCTAGTTTCCATTGGCTAGAAACTTCTAGGATTTTGACTTATAGTATTTCAATTGGATAATAGCTGGAATGCCCTGATTGCAGATTGGATGAATCGTGATGGTGAATTCATTTTCACAGAAAACTATAGATACCTGAGTATTTTATGAACAGTGTACACTTACTGAAATAAACTTCCATGACTACTTTTACTATCTTCTGATTTATGAATTCGAGGTTTCATGGCATTTGAGTGCTAGTGATGTATATAGTAATCAAGCAAAAAATATATCAAGAGATCGTTGATGGTGTTTATTTATTTATCGTATTTGGGACTTGTCACTTCAATTTATCTGTATTCTAGTATTGATACATTGAGGTTCTTATATCATTGTGCTCACTACAAACACCAACATGTTATCTAACCGACTGAATAGTATCAACAGTATTAAAATGATCTTACAGTTTCACTTTAGATACTTTACGATCTAGAATCAATGGTCAGCCTGTAACCCCTCGTGGACATTAAGCCGCCGACCAGCATTATTTAACCAACTTTATGCTAGATTCACTTTCCTAGCTCTGCCCAACTGTTACTTATTCTTTAAATGTCTACCTTTAATTTATGAAGTAATGTGTCATTTGCTCTTACTCTTCTCCTTTGACTTTGAGGATTTCAACTCACGGCTCACCTTGTGTTACAGTTTAATGATTTCTTCAATGTCTTCTTTCCACTTCTAACGTTTTTTTTTAATTCCTTCCTCATTTGGAAGTTAGTTTGTTCTTTGCCATAATAGGGTGTTGTTAATTGTGATTGGCCAACGGATCCGGGATATCCTGTATAAACAACTGATTATAAATACTTGTACTATTTTGAACGATGCTTTTGTAATCCACCATACAAATTTAAAATCCCTATAATATAACTATCTTGACATCTGTATTGAGACTTTAGACTTTAATGTTGTCTGACAGCTGGTTTGAATTCCTAATGTTCTTCAATTGTATAAATGTTATTAGTACCCTGCTCTGTGGTTAAGTACCTTTACATTTGCATCAGATCCTTCTTGTTTATTGATGATGATGCTGCCCAGAAATGTAGAAAAATCATGTACTACAATGAATTCATCTTATTCTGTTAATGTTCATTATTCTTTCTTTATTCAAATAAATATTTCAAGCGAATTTTAATTTTATCTGATATTTTTTTTTCTGAAGTGGTGGGGAGAGGAATAGTAGGAATTATAATCGATGAAATTAATCGAAACTTCATAAAATTATCTAAAAGACATAGCAACAATAACAGCAACAAGAACATTGACTGGGATAAATTATGACTGTTTTTCTATTCTTAAAAAAGAATCAGCAAACATTTACAAGTTGAATAATAATAATAATAACAGTAATGTTAGTACAATTTATAACTAACATGAAGTTACAGTAATTATCTGAAGAATGAAGAATAAAACCATATGGGGAAAATAACAAACAGTTACCTGGATTTGGCAGTCAAATATGCTTCATATACGATATTTTATTCCTTGAAAACAATAACCTTAACATTAATGCTACAGAATAATATCGGAATAAGTTACTTCTACAGTGTATGCTTAACATGTAGTTTATATTTAATGATGAGTTTTATAGATAACTAAGTAGAGTAGGAATGATGTCACTGATTGAATACATTTCAGCTGATTGATTTTACACCTCTCTACTTGAACTAATAATTGACAGCTTTCATCTTTAAAAGATGATACTTTCTTAATTTAAAACAAAAAAACATCCAGCTCAATGAAGTTTTGTAAAAGTTCAACAGTCTTCATTGCTCAATTAATTTCATACTAGAATGGGAGTCGAATTCAGTATTATGTTTCTAAATATTTTTTAGAATTTCGTTCCACTGAATAAGATTAAAGAATTGATTCATTCTTTATCAGTAATACTCACACTTTATTATTTAATTTGTATTGTGACTGGCAAGTGGAATCCAGGACGAGCGTTTCGTCCTATTTGGGACTCATCGGCTGGATGTACCTGCATCCCAATGTTGATGTTCACAGTGGGATATACAAATTCATCCTACTCACACTTTATATTTTATTGAAGAGAATATGAAGTCAAAAAAGAGACATGAAAAAAAAATGCCAAGAGTTCCACGAAAAGACGTTTTCATGAATATTGAATCCTAAAGAGGTACAACGGTGAAGAATCTGAGGAATACATTTCCGAAAGCTGTACAAACTACTTTTCATTCTGATTGGCTCTGTATTCTCTTTTCTGGCAGACTTCACTATGTGGTGGTGCCAATGTCAAGTTACCATTTTGGGCTGCATTAGTTTGTACATACAAGTTAGCATGTTGTTGTGAAGTAAGCTATATTACTCGTTTGAATGGAACTCTTTCGAAATGTATCTTCAGGCAATGTCATGCTTACCTGTCCACCAACAGCTCTAATATAATTTTATTAAATTATAAATATTTTCTAAAAGATCATGTAAATCGATCAATAGTTCTGAAGAGTTCCCCGGATATATGACCAAGTTGCGCTTGTCGTATAACCAAAGAATCTTCTATCGAATGGACCCCACTCTTACGAATGAGAAATCAGAAGGCAATAAAGGATGGAAGCGAATTTATATTTGAGCGTAACAGAACTTTAATGGGATAGCAACGTCTAGGCTGGCAAACTAGAGAGAGATGCTACCCACGGTGGTTCGAATCGTGATCTGGTGAAGATGCGTGACCGCGCGCCTTCAACTAGTAGTGTCCGCTAAAACAAACATGGTCAGCATCAATGTCGAGTGCTTATGCAACTATTTATTTTGGGGATTATTTACCGCTACAGTTCTGTTCTCGAACAACTTGCTACTTTTGGTCAGTTCTCCCCACATAAATCCTATTTCCTAATTGTCCATAAAGTCAAACAAAATGGCATAAAATGAGGTATAAATTAAACTTTTGTACGGCAATGGTTGTAGCTATTCACAAATTTAAACCACCGCTTGGTATCTAGAAGAAACATGTTAAAACACTTATGTTTCTATGACTTCAATTTTTTAATGAATTAATTCATCCTCTACTTTAGTTTCATAAGTGTTAGAATTTGATACATTATTTAATAACTTCTTTCTTCATATTTTTTAGTTGGACAACTATTTTACAGAACCATGTCTCCGTCTTCCATAACAACAATTACTCGCACTTAGTTATTTGTATTCGCTACAGACTGATCTCGGTTTAGTACCACTGAAAACCAGAGAGCACTGGATAGTTGTTTCGTCTTAGTATGAGATTCCTCTGCGGTAACCTGTACTCTAGATCCCACTAATAAATCGAACCCAGGGCCTTCATGTTAACAAACACTTACTCCTTCTGCGACTGACACCAATCTGTGACAAATACAATCAGGTAGATCCAATGTCTTTATCCAAAATGCCATGTTAATGTAATTATTAAAAGGACACAATACTCCTTACTTCATGAATTTTCACTCCATGTAAGTGACATCATCGAAGATGAAAATTCTTTTTATCAAATATTTTTTAATTAAATCGAGATTGTCTATGAAGATTGGCATTAAGTTTAGTTGATTAAATTCATCACAGATTGAAGTTGATAGGGTACCATTAAAAATCATGGTGCAATGAACAACCGTTTCGCCCTAATATGAGACACCTCAGCAGTGTACATCCTAGATGATTGCTGCGCTAAATAATACTACTTGGTAGAAGTGGAAATTCTACTACTGGTTCCGCACCAGCCCTGTGGTGCAGACGGTTAAGCACTCGCCTACCTGAAGACCCTTGAGGAGGAATCTAGGATGCACATATCTGAATAGTTCCATACTAGGATGGAACAACTATCCAATGCTCTATAGTTTTCAGTGGTACCCTACCAAGATGAATCAATGACGAATTCAATTAAATAATTCTGTAGTTTCAATAACTCAGTTGGTGTCTATAGACTGTTGAAAATAAATTAGAGTCGATAATTTAAAATTTATTTATATCCTACTAAAACGAAAGAAAATACTATGAATTCATTGTATTTCATATAATCTTACCTATTTACAAATTTGAATGAAGACAGAATAACAAATATGGTAGGATAAGATGAATCCATCTGTATTCTACAATTTCCTTTCAGCTTCTTCATTACCACCTATATGATAATAGTTATAATAGTATTCAAATTATCACTGTGTATACTTTATGTAATGTATTTCATGATGAATTAAAAGGAAAGGAATGATTATTGAAGGATTATAAACAAGTGTTCGAAACCACTGATTACATAACATAAACAGTAGAAAGAAGAAGATAGTAACCCTTAAAAATGATGTCAATTAAACTTAATAGTATAATGACTTGATTAAATGAATTTGATGTAACAATATACACAGTGATGTAATGAAATTAAGTTTGATTAGAAGAAAAGAGATAATGATGTAAATGACTGAACTTAAGTTGAAGAAACAATAAGAATAATGATGTAATTAAATAAGAACTAAGTTTCTTGGGTAATAAAAAATGGATAACTATTTCATTTTGAACAGGGAAGCTGGTCTTCATGCGTTTATTGACGAAAGCTACAGCAAATTTTAGAAGGCCTAAAGTTCTCTGTCTACTAAACAATTTAAACGATAGTTGATTGCATTCGCCACAGATTTATGGTGACAGAATACCAATAAAAATCAGAAAGCACTGAACAGTCGTTTCGTCCTTGTATGGGACTCTTCGGTGATACCCACCGTAAATTCCGCCCGAGGGACTTCAGGTTGGTGAATGCTTAATAAGTAAATAACATTTCTTTTATTGTTGCTATATTCACTCAGTATCACTAACAAATAGTATTTATTATTATTATTATTATTATTATATAAGTTCTATATATTCTCTATCGTACATCACTGAAATAATGAATTCACTGTAAAGAAAATATTTCATTGAAAAACATCCTCTCTCTTTTTTTTTCTCTTCGTGACACAATGAACATTTATCATAGTGTGCACCCCAGATTCCGCACCAGGGGCTTCAGATTGACGGCGGACGTCTAATTCTTTGTCTCACTGGATTGACATCTAATGGTAGAATTCCCACCTTCATCAATTTGTGTTATATATATAATGCGACACTTATCTCGGAAGTCTCAACACCCCTGGTGGGTCAGTGTCGGACGAAATCTCAGCACGGATTCAGAAAGCCAGACTAACATTTGCAAATAAACGCCGCTTGTGGCACAGGAGGGATATCCTTCACTCAACGAAAGGCTGCGTGTACTGTGCAGCTGTCCGCGCCGTCCTAACATATGGCTGCGAAATGTGAGCCATAAAAACACAAGGTATGCACCAACTTAAGGTGTTTGATCATAAAAGTCTTCGTAGCATCTCTCATATATTACAGAACAGTAGAATAAGTAATATGGAGGTTAGGCAAAAGGTTCTTGAGAAATATGGTAAATCAGTCGAAGAGGTTATTAACCTTCATTGACTGAGATGGCTAGGACATGTGTTGCGCATGCCAGACTACCACCAGCCTCATCGAACGATGATGGCTAGGGTTTAAGTAGGATGAAAGAAGGGTAGGTGCGGTCAAACTAAACTATGGCATCAGTCCATGAAGTCTTTGACTGTTGATCTAAGCCATGTTGCTAGATGCAGATTAACTGGTTGGGGTCCGCAAGATAGTTGCAATAAATGGCTGGAGAAACTTGAAGACATGGGTCAGAATCGGTCATAGTGGCACAAATCTATTCACTCTTTACCTTAATTCAGATCTTACATTCTATTACTCTTTGTTGCATACCTTTACTTTACTCTTTCTCCTTATATTCTGTTGTTATGTTCTCTCTGTAATCTCGTAGTGCTAATGTGGTATGGTAACTTGAACCCATAAGCACTATTTGCCCGGTTCTATGTTGATGATGATGATGATGATGATGATGATGATGATGATGATGATGATGATGATGATGATGATGATGATGATGATGATGATGATGATATAGAGCGACATTCATCTGAGGTACGCACTGCTGAGTAATTCCACACTAGAACAAAACAGCTGTCTAGTGCTCTTTGGTTTTCACTGATACCCTGTCAACATGAATCAATCAACTAAATAAAAATCAATTTAAATGAAAAAAAAATTTTTTTTTCAAGTATCTAAGTAAATTAACAATGAAAAAATAAAAATAAATTCACATATTTCTCAATTGAAAAACAAACAAACAAACCATTTATTTTACATAGATACATGATACAAATGAAACATTGTTGGTTTGTTTGTTTCCTGTTTTGGCTGTTTGCTGTTGTTGTTGTTGTTGTTGTACATTTTGGCAAATAATCAATTTATTCACAGAATGTTACATCACTTATTGAAATATTGACAAATTGAATTTGATTAAAATGTTTTAATGTCATTCATTTTATAAAAGTACAAGTTAACCCTTATTGTAAGATAATGTAACGAATAAATTAACTAGAAATTGGTCAATCATATTTGTTACATAATTAATAATTGATTAATTTTGATATTAAGAATTGGTTGGAATTAGATAATTATTGATCATTTGGAAACATTAGACAACTGTTTTGTTTTAGTATGGGACTCTTCAACAATGTGATTCCATGACCTCATCAAGAATAAGACTTAGGAATCTCTGGCTTTAAGGTGAGTGCCTTACCATTAGACCACCTGAGTCAACTCTTAATGGTTGGTTGATATTTCTAATTCAACTGTGTCTGATGTGAGGCAGTTACCTACCGGTGTGAATGGATAAGGTTGCGTAAACCTATTACGAGTTGAGTGAATTAGAAATATTAACCGTCAGGAGTCGACTAAGTGACTTAATGGTAAAGTGTGGAGCCAAAGGGTCCTGGGTTCGATGCTTGATGGGGTCATGGACCCGCACTGCTCAAGAGTCTTATACTAGGGTGTAACAGTTATCCAGTGTTTCCAAGTGATCAATAGTTATCTAATCCAGACCAATTAGTGATATCAAGTTGACATTCAACAATCTCCAGAAAACGCAGTCATAATAATTGATCATTACATTTCATCATATCATAATGATGTATGGTTTGAATAATAATTGTTCATGTATTATATATATTGATAATTACTAGTAATTATTTGTAGAAAAATATAGAGGCCTTGAATCATTTACTATAGTAACCAAAGGCTAATCACATTCTCAAGTATCTAATAAAGTAGGTCGGAGACAGTGGGCTTTATAATTTCTTCAAGTAGTCAGGAATATCACCACCATCACTGTCACATAATTGATTGGTTGGTATCAGTTTCCTTATTATTGTAAATTGTATCTATGTATATGAGTGTAGATCCCTGATAAAAAACTAAATGACGAGGAAATTTCTTCATTCTATTGTTGTTTTCATAATATAACTATATATTTAAAACTTTTAAGAATTGAGGTACTGTCTGCTAAAACATAACTTAAGATTTAACTAATGGATCCTTTTTCAAAAGAGGTTGTGTATTTTCTTGCTTGACATTACACAATCAATCAATATTCTAACCAAGTACCACAAAATCATTCAGTAGTGATTTATAACGTATGATTACTAGTTACTATGCCCATCTCATCTTTTTATCATTCATTTACAATTATCTACATGAACTCATTGGTACTTGTTACATTGCAGTTAAACATATCACAACCACCAATTCATTGATTGATATCGACTTTATTGTTATTATTGTGAATTGTATCCATGCACATGAGTGTAGATTCTTGGTGGAAAAACGAAATGAAGAAGAAATATCTTCTCACAATCATCGTTTTCATCAGATTTTTAATTGGATTTTGTACATAAGCATGTTCATGTTATAATCACTTATAGTAATGTTAGATGATAATCACCATTTAAGACGAATTTGTGTCAAGATAATCAACGAAACTCATCAAAACATAAATTCGAATGTAGGGATCACTTCTTAATTGAATTCATTATCAAATTGTGTAATAGTATTTCTTCAAGTAGTCATCTAAGGAAGTGTTACAGTTACATAATGAAGTTAGTAATAAGTGAATAAACGTTCTCGAGCTTTAGATGTCACAAGTCAAAATAACAGTCTATCTAATACACGTAATCGAAAAAGATGAAGGATGTTTGGTGATAATAACTTGTGCAACGTAGGAAAGAGATATTCAAGCCATAGTAAAATTAAAGATTGGAATATATCACTTTTGTAAGTGAAAGTTGGACTCGATCCGATGAATTGACAATGTATAACCTATACGTCTATGCCTGACCTGTAATCATTCTTTTGATTACTCTAGTAAATAATGTGATACATCAGGCATCTTACTATAGGATTGATTTTATTACATTTATTGATAGTGTTTATTTGTGAGAATTGTATTTTGTTGTATAGTAGCATTCATAACTTATCTTAATGTGATCAATAATTCTAGGCTTATTCAAGTTCCTTTAGGCTTGATCAACAGTCGTACTACTTTCATAAAATCCTATCAAAACTCAGTAGAGACAAAATGATTATCACTAATTAATAGTGAGAATAATGATAAAAGTATTTTATGCCTAAGGTGAAAACAATGATAAGGCATATAACTTTGATAAACAAACTTCCAACTTTATTTTATGAACAATCACACACAACTGGAACATAGAAAAAAATAATATAATATTTACTATACTGAAATAAGGAATTCAACATGCTACTTTTGAGCATAAAGATTAGGCAGTAATGTTTCAATTGCTAACTCCTTGGTTATGCACAAATTTCAGATCCGAACTCCATTCGAACCGGTCCTTCGTACAATTTGGATGATTTTGAAGTCTGATTCATCGAGTAATGCATAACCTGATGAAGTGATTAAGAAATATATCTGTTGATCGAAATTAGAGCATCCTTTAAATAATCATCTAGGATAGTACGTTTATGTCCGTTTGGAAAGCTCACATTTAATCCAGACGATATAACTTGCCTTAAACGAATAAGTAAATTGGTAAACACATATTGTAACTGACCCTAGACTGACATTTTATTCTCGACATTTCCTTGAATGAGGTCCCTGTTAAAGGTGACAATTTAGATTTCTGCCGAATAAAATGTTGTGTTCAGAGAGCTAGAAAGTCGATTTTTTTAAGGATTTCTGTTGTTATGTCACTTTTTGAAGTGAATGTTTATGAATATTGTTTTATTTGATACAGTAACATTGTCTTGGTTTCACGTTCATGTCAATGAATCTGTAAAAGAAAAGAAAAATCCGTTCTCAAAAGCGTTTTGCCAATTTCATCTTATTCATCACCCATTATATCTTCTATGCATAAGTGTCTAACCCTTGAGTATAAAATACATATTAGATTCTAATTTATGCCTGTGACACTCAACCTTAAACGTTGGTATACAGCCAATCCCATGTTGTTGATTTTATCAATTGACCTTTTCAGGAAGCTGTCTGGTTCCCGTACTAAATAAATGGAATCTAGAATCCACCTTTGGTAATAATTATAAAATGCACATAGAATAATGTCGAAATCGCTGTTTTTATCGAATACGATGCAGGTGTAGTCCATATACCTTTTATAGAAACAGAGTCTATCTTTTATTGGTCAAATAATAGTATTTTTTATATTGACCATGATTACTTGTAAGGGATAAATATGTAATGAATAATTTCTTCAAATCGCTCTTACAATAATCAATCGGTCAGTGTTACCTCCATGTGGAGCGAAACTCGCCGACCAGTATTTTCCAACCACTTCTCACCTAGGTTTTCCTTTCCAGCTCTTCCAAAGTGCCCTTCATTCTCTTCATGTTTGTCCACGATCCCCACAGCAATATGTCTTTGGGTGTTACTCTTTTTCTTTCGCCCTGAGGATTCCAAGTAAGTACTTGTCATATGTTGCAGTTTGATGTTTTCTTCAATGTTTGTCCTATCCATCTTCTTCTTCTCTCCTTAATTTCTTCCTCAGCTGGATACTTGCTTGTTTGTTCTCTGCAATAGAAGGTGATCGCTCATGTTTAAAGTTGGATTATGACTGGTAAACGGAATCCAAGACGTGCGTTTCTTCCTATTTGGGACTAATTGGGTGGATGTACCTGCATCTTAATGTCGATGTTCACACTAAGATTCGAACCCACTCCGCTTTTTGTCAAACGCTACTGCATCCACTATTAGGCTACTGTGTCCAGACAGTCACACTTGTGCAACGGGTATATATGTAACTGGAATAAGCTCGTATCTTCCCGTTGATTTGTAATGAACTGAAGCTGATTAGCCTTTATTGCTATATGTGCATCTCGAACTGATTACCTAGTAGTGAACGCCGTGGCGTTTGACACGAAACGGACTATGTTCGAATCCTATCGTGCACATCAACATTGGGATGTAGGTACGTCCAGCCGATGAGTCCTAAATAAGATGAAACGTGCATCCTGGATTTCACTTGCCAGTAACAATTCAACTTAAATATTACTTGTGAATAATCGCTATGTCGAGGCAGTCCACTCACAATGCACACATGGCAACAGAGACTGACCAGTTTCAGTCCATTACAAATCAGTAGGAAGATACAAGTTTATTCCAGTTGTTGTTGTTGGTATCTGGTCAACGTTTCCGAAGTATCTTGCATAGACAGCTGTTTGAATGATGCTTTTCGTAGATCTCCATACAAGTTACATCTTCATACAACAGAACTGTGTTGTTGTTTGCAATGAAAATCCTGAATTGATGTTGGCTGACATACGGTTAGAGTTCAGGATGTTCGTCTTCAATTGTAGAAATGCTGTTATTGCTTTACTCTCCCACTGCGTGCCTTCACATCTACATCAGATCCATTTTGTTAATTGATGATGCTATCCAAGCATGTAAAAGTTTCGACATCTCTACAGAATTTTCTCGTCAAGTGTGATTGGGCTAGTGTCTGGTCTTCCTTTGTCCTATTAGTATATTGAGACTAACTGCTGGCGACTGAGGCTGCTGCTATACTGTCCGTCTTCACTTGCATTTGTTGATATGTGTTGGATAGAAGATCCAGGCCGGTCATCTGGAAAGTCCAAATCATCTAGTTGGATCAACGTTGTCCAGTGTTTTATGAAAATGCCTTGAGATGTTGCAGTCTTCATGATCCAGTCAACCACCAGCAAGAATAGGAATGGCGAGAGTAAGCAGTCTTGTCTGACACCGGTCTTCACTACGAATGAATCTGTTAGCTAACCACCATGCACCATTTTACAATGTAGTTCGTCGTAAGAATTCCTATGATGGTAATTATCTTTCCGGGTACGCCATAATGTCGTAGAAGGCTCCATAATATTCTCCTATCCACGCTGTCAAATGCCTTCTCGTAGTCGAGCGAATTGGAGTAAAGTGATGAGTTCCATTTAGTTAATTGTTCAACACTAAATCGTAAAGTGGCGATATCGTCGTTACATTATCGATCCTTATGGAATCTGGCCTGTTGATCTCGAAGTTTGGTCTCGACTGCATTTCTCATTTGTTGAAAACTTTTCCTGGTACTGAAAGTAGATTGATGCTTGCATAGTTTTCGCAATTGCTAAGATCTCCTTTCTTTGGTATCTTGACGAGGTATTCACCTTTCTAGTCTGCTGGTACTTTTTCTCTCCCCCAAATCTTTCTGAAGTGAATGTAAAGAATTTTTGCAATTACTTCTATATCTGATTTCAGTGTTTCACTCAGCTGATATATAGTCTGACCCTGCTGACTTGCCACTCTTGATTTGTCGGATGGTCATGTTGATTATTTTTGATTGCCAGTGATTGGATACTTATTGAGAGATCCGTGGCTGCCGCTTTGATGACTGGTGGGATAAGTGAGGGTGGTCTATGTAAGAGTTCTTTAAAGTGCTCTATCAACCTATTTTGCTTTACTTGAGTTTAAGAGATTGGTTTGTCATCCTTTTTTTTGATTAGTCGTTCTGTTTTATTGTATTTTCCAACTAGCTTCTTCGTTGTATAGTATAAGCATCTCATGTCTCCTTCTCTTGCAGCTTTTTCGGCTGTCATCGCTTCTGCTGTTTATCCGATGTAATGCACCTTTTCAATTGCTTGTTGGTTTCTAAGTATCAGACCTGTGCCTTGTCTTTCTCTGTTCTTTTTTTGGCTGTTGATAATTGCTATTATTTTATCACTCCATTTCTTGGACCTTGTCCAGAGCACCAACAGAAATCTATTGGTTATGATGAAGCTCGTGACCCTAAACCTCCTGGCATGTTGGAGTTATCACTTCCTTAATCTCTTTCCAGTCGTCTTTCATAGTAATTCCATCTTCTTCTAGTAGATCATGAAGTGCCTGGAACTTATTTTTGATAGTTATTTTTAATTCGTCGAGTTCGTTAATATCCTGAAGACGAGTTGCACTATACTTTTGTATTACTACTGCTCCAGTTTTCCAGTGCTTTTACAGCTTCAGTTTCATTTTAGTCACCACCAGATGGTGATCTGAGGTTATGCCAGCTCCTCTCCTTGTTCTTACACCTTTCATGGTCCTTCTAAACTCCTTATTGATGCATATGTGGTCGATTCGGTTCTCTGTAGTGTGGTCCGGTGAAACCTATGTGAAACCTATACGTTTATGGGAGAATATGGTCCCACCTATAATCATTTTGTTGAAAACACATTAGTTCGCAAACCTCTCATCGTTTTGGTTCCTATCTTCCAGTCAATGTCGTCCCATGATGTCTTCATATCCGATGTTGTCTGTTGAAACCTTGGCGTTAAAGTTTTCCATCAGAATGGTCGGGTTCCTGGCTCAGCATTCATCGATGATCTACTGCAGCCTCGCATAGAACTGGTCATCCCTCAACAATAATAAACAGAATTTCACACTGATTACGAAATCGATACCCATTAATCGGTTATGAGTAGGTTATCATAATTGTCAGAAAGCGCATAAAACACAACAAAAACAATAACGATTAGTTAATTGTCTCTAAGGGTTATGAAGCAATAGAATGAAAAATATATGATTCAATCATGGAATCCTTTAGTTACTCATTTTAATCAATCAGTAACTAAAAACAAAGGATAGGTTTGGTAAACACATGTTAAATATTAGAAATAGTTACTAGCAGTAAATCAGAATTAAGATAGGAATAAAACAAAGATTGAAAGTAGAGTGTAACATTTGATGACATCCAGAGATAAAGTATAAATACATTAGAATTAGATATATCACACTAAATGATTAACCAATGTTAACTTGATGACCTGTGTCAATTAAATAAGGAAGGATGGAGCTTTTTATTGCTATAATTTGTTTTTTTCCAATATCATGAGAGATAATATCCAGGAATATGAATTTGCTTCGTCTTACGTCCAATATAACTGATGATAAATGCACATTAATGTGCGAATCTTGGGAATTTATCCTTATTTCGTGACATCACCATGGAATAAGTGTAGAATAAACAAACCAATCTAGTGGCGTTAAACGTTCTAGTAAGTGCATTACTTAACTGTTTTATCACAACCTCGCCATGAATATCTCCTGTAAATTCCATTTACAATAAAATCAATAAGAAATGATTGACGGTGTGATATAAAGTGTGGCGATCATCTATTGTCATTGGTAATAACTGTCTCATATGTGATAAGTTTGAACTCCATCAGTCACGAATTCTTACTAGAGCTTCAGAAATACTCTGGAGTTAATGACTAGTGATCTGATGATTGTAATTGGATTGAGATGGTTTGTGAAGGTTGGTATTAAGTTTAGTTGACTAAATACATCAGAGATTGATGTTAGCAGGGTACCACTGAAAACAAGGACAGCTATTTCGTCTAGGGTAAACACTACTTAGGAGTCCAATACTATAAACGGAACAACTGCCCACTGCTTCCTGGTTTTCAATGGTACCCCTGCCAACATCAATCTGTATCGTATTCAATCAAGTAAACCTAATACCAACCTTCACAAACCATTTCACTTCATTTGACCGTATGTTTGACAATAAACTTATCAATCCAAAAATGATTACAGTATTAATTATAAATGATTAACAAACCAAATAAAACATAAGTGTGAATGAATTAATTTCGGTGTACAAAAGTATAACAATAACAAATGAATACATTAACACATGAAAGAAAGCATAATATCTAATGAAAGAATTAATGAAATGATGGCAAGCATTCAAATGATTAAGTCTGTTATGTAAGAGTTACATAAATGTTATTGTTATGTAGACGTAAAAGACAATAAGTTTATGTTGCCTCGTATTTGATATTTGACTAGTCGCGGACTACCTTAGCACCCGAACGCTTGAACCCTCCTGGTCGCAGATCAGAAGATAGAAGACGAGTAGACACAAACTTTATCCCAGTAAGATGGAGAGTAAGTTATGTACAAAATATTCGTGTATTTATAGTTTTTTGAAAATCAGTGTTATAATCCATCCAAACCGAATTAAGAAGTCTCAACTGTTACCCAATCAGAACGTGCCACGTCAAGATTCTGGAAGGTCCTATCGATCAGTGATTGAATGGAATGTCTTCGGCTCCTTCAAGGGATCTGGAGGCTTCGTTGAGTTTTCTGGGAGCCATCCCAGCAGTTTAGAAGTTAGGAAAAACCACTAAAATTCCAAAAATAATAATGACAAAGTAAGAGTAATAAGTCATTTGAAAACCATTTAAGTATTATGATGTCCAGGGAAAGGGAAGATGTTGGAATGGATTTCGTTTGAATGTTTAGGTTCCGCTTAAAAAGATGGTTGCGAATGGCTTCCGTAAAATCTAGAAGAATCATGAGCAAACTAAACGGCATATAAATCAAATGACAATGACTTTTCACATCTTCTTAATATTCCTTATCGATTGGGTGAACAAATGAATAGTTGGTTATTCATCTAACTTGTCACTAACTTAACCAATCCCAGTGATGTTTACTAATCCCATCAACAAATCGCCTTATCATCACAACAATGTCACTACATTCACAATCTCAATAGAATCGGTAGATGCATATGAATGAGACAAATTCATCATGTTACACCTTATTCTCTGTTCGAATGATGATGTAATTGAGGTGTATAATGTATAGCCTAGTTGTAGTTAACTTATTGTTTGCAGTACCCTACTTATTTGTTCAATTGTAATTTCATTGATATTATAATGAATGAATTACAATTGTATGAGAATAGTTCTTCAAATGATTGATGTATTGAATGACTTCGTTAGTGCATGCATCATACGATTCAGTAAATTAGTTTTATACGTTAACTGTGAATAACTATAAGAATGAGTAAACTGATCGACTCAAATTGACTTTTCTATATAGATTTCCTTTTAACCTTGGATTCTCTCATCTTGTTAACAAGAAGGTTATGCTGTCAATTCTTGTGTTCTTGTGATGTGGTTGTGATTGATTGATTGATGATGTTGGATGGAATGTTAAATCATTCGAGCATACTAGTTGTTTAAATTAGTTAATCCCTTTGATAATGCAATAAGAAGACGAAGTTTACAAGAGCTATGAGATGTGTATATTTGCGCACTACAATTCGAACAATCTGATTACGAGGTACACTTGTTAAAGCGTATATTTACGAAAAACAAAAGGTCACTAGACAAATTAGAGTATAACTGAGTAAACAAGACTAATAAAGCGAACAATGTTAATCACACTCTACCAAGGAAGGTCGAGTGAAAGTACACACTGTTTCTGAATACATAAGGGGGGGTTTGAATTTCCGTATAGCTAAGGCTTGAACAAATATAAAACACAAGCCTAAATCAGTGTCTATACGACACCACAAAAGATGGTTTGTTATCAATCATGTGGCCCTGTCTTAACTAAGTGTTCAGCGATAGACGATAAAGGTTGTTTATCCTGTACTTTTATTTTTCCTTCCGAGTTCATTTTTATCTGGAGCCATCTAGATATGTGTTTAGCTAACCTTACATGCAGATCACGATTACTCCTCCCTATATATGTATGTCCACATATACACGTAAATTCACTGACATAATGGGATGTGACGCATTTATTTACATGCCTTTTAGGTTTATTGTGAATCAGTGCCATAAAGCTTTCTATTACAACTAACTCAGCTGCATAAAATGTCATCTTGACAACTAACCTAAGTCTTTGTTTTAGCACATGGCTATTTGAGTCACCTCTGAAAGGTAGAGTGATAAAGATTAATAGTCTAGGTGCTAGTAGTAAAGTAGGTTTCAGCAACCTACAACATTCCCATCGATTTACAAACTATTTTGGATACCCATTTAACATTCAAAGTTTCTATCATCAGATTTTCATTTTCTTCAATAGTATCATTAGCACCATTCATGAAAATATACAGACGGTAGAATGTGAACTTTTGAATAAACTGTTTCAATAGACCGTCTTATATTTTCGGTAGTAAAACATCTGTTGATACGGCACTAAGTAATGAACACATATTTATTTCATCCATTTAGCAATAAGTTTCATTGTTAAATATAAAGTTAACATTCATTGTGCATTTTAATATTAATTCATTTGTGATGCTTATAGGGATTACAGTTTCTATTTCATTTTCTTCATATTGTTTACAAACACTTTTATTATTTAGTTGTCTGTATTCGACACGTATTGATGTTGGGTGGCACCAGTGAAAACCAGGAGGGCAACGAATAATTGTTTTGTCCTAATTTGGGACTTCTCTGTGGCAGTGTGTATCCTTGATGTCCAGTCCCTCTAACTCCAGGGAATTCAAGCTATAACCATCAGATTCAACGGTGAATGCCTAGTGATTTCCACCACTGGGTTGGTGTTCATTGCTCAAGTGCTGTTTAATGCTCCCACACAACCTACTTCAATTTATATTTACTATTTATTAACAATAGTCAGATTTCTCTTATGAAACCTATTTTATTCATGCTTACTTTATTTTCTCTTATTAATACTAATAATTATTAGTTGATTGAATATAATCATCTCAGTTGAATTATAATAATCGACACACTAGTGACTAACTCCAGGATGTTCCTGAAGCTCTAGTGAAAAGTCGTGACTGATGGAGTTCAGACTTGTCGGGAATGAGACATTTATTACCTACGAAAATGGATGATTGTCGCGATATATATATCAAAAATTGATGGAAGTTAGAATCCCACCATTGGATGCCGATCCAGTGGTGCAGAGAGTTAGGCGTCCGCCACCAACCTGAAGTCCCTGATGAGGATTTTGGAGTGCGCGTTGCTGAGGAGTTTCACACTAGAACGAGACAGCCGTTCAGTGCTACCTGGTTTTAAATAGTACCCTGCAAATATCAATGTAGGACATATTCAGTCAACTAAATAATCAATCTCCACAAAAATAACCACCTCAACTGATTTGATTTACTTCTTACTTTTGACCTCATATTCTTTACTACTTACAAAGTAGTACAATTCACTGTACTCCAATAGAAACTACTAAAAATAAAAATATTCACATTAAAACGATCAAGAATGCAATATAAATTAAATGAAATCTTAAATATAAAAGAAAAAAGGAACATATTCCTCTCTTTCTTTAATCAATCTATTTAATAGAATTGTAACTAGACTACTGATTGGTAAACTGTTCCGCCTTTTTTGACGCCATTCAATTATAGTATCGATCAATAATTCTAATTATGCCTGTACAAATAGGAACATAAACAGAGAAATAAAATAAAAATAAAAAAGAGGTAGATCAACGAATAGAAAGGATCGATAGGTAAACATGTTATAGTTTTAGGATGAACTTGTATCTTTTCGTTGATTTGATTTGAACTGAAGCTGGTCAGTCTCTATTGTTATATGTACATCCTAGGCGGATTGCCTCGATATAGAGATTATTCATAAGTATTATTTAAGTTAGACTGTGACTGGCAAGTGGAATCTAGGACTTGTGTTTCGTCCTATTTGAAACTCACCGGCTGAATGTACCCGCATCCCAATGTTGATGTTCACAATGGGATTCGAACATAGTCCGTTTCGTGTCGAACGCCACAGATTTCACCACTAGACTACTGTGTCTAAACTGAGTTTGAGTCCCACTGTGAACATTAACATTAAAAAGCAAGTACATTTAGCTGATGAGTCCCAAATAGGACGAAAGGCGCTAATTAGATTCCACTTGCCAGTCGCAATCCAAATTAAATGTTATAGTTTATTTATCATTAACTCAAAACTATCTGAAATTTAATTTGTTTCTATCATTGGGTAACATTTAATAATTTCTTTAATTGATTGATTTTTTTCAAAGTAAAAAGAAAAACGAAAGACAATGTTTCTAGAATACTATGTGGTTATTGTATTCTATAGATTTCAATTCATTGTCTATGTAAAACGGAATACGTCTAATTGATTTCAGGGTTATAACTATCTTGGATATTAGGAAATGAGATTGTTTAGTTGTTTGGATTCGTCACTAATAAATGTTGGTTAGGTGCTACTGAAAACTAGTGATCAATGGATAGATGTTTTGTTTTAGTATTGGACACCTCTGTGACAGTGTGCACCTTCTACTCAACGAGGGAATCGAACCTAGTGTCTTGAGGTTAATGAAAGTATAACGCACTGCTGAACAGAGCCGATAGCCTGACATGTGTTGAATGGTATAATTCTCATTTGTATCGTTTTGTGACATAGTGCGACAATTGTTAATGGTAATAGCTATATAGTTCTTAACAAGCCTGAACTTCACCACTCACGACTTTTCACTAGAATTTCAAGAACATCTTAAATATAGTGAGCTGATTATTGTAACTGGATGGAGGTGACTCAGATTTATCCGGAGTGAAGCAATTATTACCAATGATAATAGATGGTCGTTACACTCTGCCACAAAACTATGTAAGTGAGAATTCCATCATTTGACACATGAAGCTTTCAGACTCGCTTCCTTAGTGGAATTGTGAATGCCTATTGCTAATGAATTCCATACTAGGATGAAACAGTTGTTTAGTGCTTCAAGGCTTTTATTCATTGTCTAACTTAGATCATGTTGTGATATGAAATTCAAAATCAAATGACTAAGTTGTGTGAACTTGTTCTAATAATTGATGAACTTGAGGCAAGTTAATATTAACGGGCTGTGTGATAAGAATTTCACCGAATAAGTAATTTCTATTGTTAGGGTATGGTGAAGCTTTATTGGGCCTTTACTTAATGCCTGAAAACCTTTTATAGTGGTAACTGATAGAGAGAAGCAATTTGTGATATTAAATTAGCCTTCAATATTCTCCACAACACTCGATTGTAAAGAAAGAGATGTTTCAAATGAGGGGCTGTATGATACCTATTTAGAACAATATATATAAGGGAACACCATTGTTTCCAATTAGATCGTCATTAGACTTTTTACTCCAATACACAGCAATATTTACATGAAATAATAAATATTAATAAATCAATGAGGGTAATCAGTGAATCAATAATAATGATGAAATAGGTGGATTACATAATTAACCATGATAGTTGTAAGCTGGTAGTAGGATAGCAAATGTAATATTAGTAATAGTAAGTAGATTGATAACAGCATGAATACATATTTCAATATAAGATGAACACGAGCAATTATAAGTTGGATGTAGGTGGAAACGTGTGAAATTATGATTGTAAAGACAACAGAAAGGTGGTATACAAGGAGTGAAGAAAGAATAAACAAACAACAAAGGGGTATAGAGGATTGTGCAAGTTGTTTACAAAGTCTTCTATAGCAATGGAAGGATAAATGTGTTTCATATTGTTTTCAAATACATAGACTCTAGTTGCTAACTCAAATCCCGATGGCTTATGCTATATGTGAGAGACGAGATTGGATACTACCTGAAAACTTTGATGATATACGACATGCAACTCTGGCTGCTTTAGTTTTATAGATTATATGTCTACTATCTATCAAGTGTGACAAAAATAGAAATGTCTATGGATTTGACTGGACCATATCCAAATAAAAATGGTAGATGCCTGTTGAGTGATTGGTCTAGTTATTTGATCAAACGCTCAATATAGCTTTGTTCGTAGGAGCAGCGAAATTCGTAGATGCATGTAAATGTGCTGTAACCAATTAAATCACCCTTCAGGTGAGTAACCATCACCTGTCTTAGATTTTTGCATAATATGTTCCTTTTACAGCTATACCTAGTCCATCATATTGAACATCACTAGCTACACCCTTATTGAATTGTAGTTAAAAATTCATTCTGCTAACTTCCTATTAACTTCAGACATGTTTTCAGAATACTATTTAGGTAATTAGTTTCTTCAAAGATGTTCAGTAAGCTACATAGTTCATTGTTTGTACAGTCTTCAGGACATATCTTTTTAACCCTAGTTGTAAAATATGTAACTATATTTTTCTTGAAACTAAAGAAATATGTGTATTGATACTCAATGTCCTTTATATATACACTTTTAATTATTGTCCCGTCTTCTCGTCTTATTTAATGATTTAGTTAATGAATAGTCGTCATCTTCATTGAGAAGAATGCTACATGTAGATACATAAACTTGATTGTACTCTTTATATGATGTTAGTTTTCATCATGCACACTAACACACACATTATGGAAACATAACAGTAATTGACATCTGATAACCTTTACAATATAGTAAAATCAAAGAAAAACTGAAAAGAAAAGTCAATACTATAGGATTGTGACTGGCAAGCGGAATCCAGGAAGCGCGATTCGTCCTATTTGGGACTCATTGGCTGGATGTACCTTCATCCCAATGTTGATGTTCACAAGTGGGATTCGAACTCAATATTCGCTATATCGCTATATCGAGACAATCCGCTCAAGATGCAAATATAGCAACAGTGACTGACCAGCTTCAGTCTATAACAAATCAATGGGAATATACAAATTCATCCTACTACTCAATACTATAGGGTTCTGATTTATTTGATGAATAGGCTTATTGGTGATCACAAACGATTGTAAAGTTCCTTATAACAACAAAGTTATCGAAACAATAAACTACAAAATGAATGTTCGATTCATATGATTAAGAAAATAATCCATAAATTATAATTAAAGAAAAGAAGGCATTTCATCAAGTTTTGCTGATGTAAACAATGATACAGTAGAGATTCTCCTAAACAGAGAACACAGACTAGATCAAATCTATCTAAGAATTTCATTAAAAAGAGGCATTAACAACGAATTCTGATGTTGCCTTGCAGCAAATAGTGAAATTAATAGGGATTTTACTTTATTATTGATATGTTGGGTACCTTAAGAAGATTGGCTATCTTCCAGAGCTATTTATCTGTAGACTGCTTCAGTATTTTTGGCTTTATTCTAGGTGAACAATTTATTTCTATTATCATTCAGTTCCCCCCGCCCTATTTTTCCATCTGATACATTAACTGCTGTTATATTATTTCTCATTGATGAACTATGGTTAATCACTTGCGTATACAAACTCCAGTTCACATTCACTATTACTCCTATTTGTATTAATCCTAGTTTCCTAATTAATTGACTATACGGTCAGGTTTTATGTGTATATAAAGGAATGTATGATTTTAAGTCTGTCTGGTTGGTCTATCAACTCGCGTTCTTCTTAATCCGGCTTGAAACTCAATTGGCATCTGGCAGACGCGCAATTATCGACTAGGCACACGTAATTGGCATTCGGTCAATCAATCAAAATTTCTGTCGTCATAATAATTATGTACTGTTTAGTAGCAGATAATGTCTGTGGTTATTCTAAATCTTTTCAATGTTCATCTAGTGTATTATATACACCACTTTATGTTGCTTTTACAGTTATCAATCTTAAAATGAATCATCATTAAAGAGTTCATTTTAGGCGTTTGAAGTCTTTCGTAGTTGTCTGTTATGAAAATATTCACTGTAGTGGAAACAGATGTACAAGATGAAGAAAGAAAAATGTAAATATTGTAAAAATTAAGGTTTTAGATGAGAATAATAATTAAAAGTATGGTATATTACGAATTGTTCAGTTTCTAAAAGAACTGTTCTATCCTTATCAGTATGAGAAACAACAGATGCATAGGAATGAGTTGAGCTGTAATATCCTCTGATGTAACGATTTTTTAGTCTACCTGGTAAGTAAATGAAGCATGATGTCAAAATAAAGATTCATGGAACATTAATTATTTCAAGCTCATTTGTTTATATACATCAATTGAGTTAGAGCGATTATAAATTAAGAAAAATCATTAATTGTGAATTGACTGTACGATAAAAAACATAAGTAACTATAATAATATAGTTTGAAATAGAAAATTACATTGTTTGAATTGGTTTGTGGCTAGCAAACCGAATCCATGACGAGCGTTTCGTTCTGTTTCGGGACTTCGTCAGCTGGATTTGCCTATATTATAGTGTTGATGTTCACACTGCCAACTCGAATTCAGTTTGTTTCGTGCCAAACGATATTTAGTTCACCAATAAACTACTGAGTTTAAATAACCGCACTTTAGAAATGGGTATGTGCATATAATTAAACTGTATGTGGATTTTCCCGTTGATTTGTCATGGCAACAGAGATTAACCATTTTCAGTCTTTGACAAATAAATGAAAAGATTCAAATAAATTTTAACTGTAAAATCAAATTGAATTAATAAATACACACAAAATGTCATAACATTTAGAATTGATGAGGTGGTGGAAATGTTTAGATTTAGATGAAGAAAACAAGTCACACTGGACTATAGGGGAGATGTGATGTAGGTTTAACAAACCAAAAATGTGAAATAAATCATTATAAAGTTTAGTGCTTTATTTCTGGATAATCACGTTGCTGGAGACTTGAATTCCATAATAGTAAGCAAAACGGTAAACATTGAAAATATTGTTGACAATTACAATCAATCAATGCCTGTAACCCCATGTGAAGCATACACCGGCGTCAGCCTTCTCCAATCAACTCTGTCTTCAAATTTCCTTTCCAGCTCTTCCAAAGTGCCCTTCATTCTCTTCATGTTTGTCTCCGATCCCCACAGCAATGTGTTCTTAGGGTCTTCCTCTTTTCCTTTCGCCCAGGGGATTCCAAGTTAGTACTTGTCATATGTTGCAGTTTGGTGATTTCTTCAATGTGTGTCATATCCACCTCCAGCGTCTTTTCCTAATATTTTCCTCAGCTGGATATTAGTTGATTTGTTCTCTGCCATAGAACGTTGTTGTTGATGGTATTTAGCCAACGGATCCAAAGTATATTATGCCGACAGTTGTTTATAAATACTTGTATCTTCTGAAGGATGCTTTTCATAGTTCTTCAAGATTCAGCTCCATACAACAGAACTGACTATCTTCACATTTGTATTGAAAATTCTAACTTGAATGTTGACTGACAGTTGGTTTGAGTTCCGGATGTTCTTGTTCAGTTGTAGAAATGCTGCCCTTGCCCACCTTTCCAATCTGCACCTCCACATCTGCCACTGATCAGAACTTCCTTGTTTATCGATGATGTTGCCCAAGTATGTATAGGTTTCTTGATAATTACAGATGATTATGGAATTCATGTTAACATTCTACAAGATTATATACTGTTAGTTAAAGTGATGTCAAAATTTACCATATATACAAGTTTAAAGTTAAATACTTTATAAATCTTGTATCCATTATCAGATGATAAATATATATTCATGTTATCATTATCCATAATCTTGTAACTACATATAAAGAATTCGAGAAGTATTGATTGTTATGACTACGGTTGGTGGATATCATGGGGGGAGATGAAGTATAAATCACTAAAGTATGTATACAAAGCTTGGTTAGAAAAGTTTTATGACTGTTATTCTTTTACATTTACGTACTTTTTCTTGTCGATTGGGTAAACAAATGAATAGTTGGTTATTCATCTAACTTGTCACTAACTTAACCCATCCCAGTGATGTTTACTAATCCCATCAACAAATCGACTTATCATCACAACAATGTCACTACATTCACAATCTCAATAAATTCGGTAGATGCATATGAATGAGACAAATTCATCATGTTACACCTTATTCTCTGTTCGAATGATGACGTAATTGAGGTGTATAATATATAGCTTAGTTGTAGTTAACATAATGTTTTCAGTACCCTACTTATTTGTTCAATTGTAATCTCATTGATATTATAATGAATGAATTACAATTGTATGAGAATAGTTCTTCAAATGATTGATGTATTGAATGACTTCGTTAGTGCATACATTATACGATTCAGTAAATTAGTTTTATATGTTAACTGTGAATAACTGTGAGAATGAGTAAATTGATCGACTGAAATTGAAATTGATATATAGATTTCCTTTTAACCTTGGATTCTCTCATCTTGTTAACAAGAAGGTTATGCTGTCAATTCTTGTGTTCTTGTGATGTGGTTGTGATTGATTGATTGATGATGTTGGATGGAATGTTAAATCATTCGTCCATACTACTGATGTTCATTTTATTTGTAACGAGTATGAGTTTGTCATCGATGCAGTATTCTATTTTTTCTAGGTAAAAGTCTGATTCATTAAAGTGTTTGTCATATTTTCATGAATTCTTTCAATAGATATTACGTTAACTATTACATGTACTAATTTATTCACTTATTATACTTATATACTTTTAAACACTATACTTACTTTATTCACTCTTATGTTTTGATTAGTTTGTTAATTATTGGTAATCAGAATTGGTTGTTTTGAAGACCATTTAGATCATATCAATATGCAGACATTGAATGGATGATCTAGTGAATGTCATCAGGTGCATCATGATGCATATTGAATACCAAATTACATATGCATATGCGATGAATAGAATCAAGCTGTTTATTGTTTAGACATATTGTTGATCTATTAGTTAGCATCAGTGATGATTTGAAAACCACCTCACATTGTCATGCTATTGTTTCTAAAGGTTTTGAACATTTTGGTCAATACATAGAACCTTCGTGTATACTTATGTCATGATATTTCCATCTTTGTATATCGTATTCATAAGACCAAACTTGAATACTGTATACAAGTAGCTATCCTATATAAAATGAGTATACTTAGTTATTGGAATATTTTCAGAGAACCTCATATAAGTTTATCTTTTAAATCTCGAAGATGGTGTATGATGATAAACTGGCTAAAGCAAACTTAGTCCTGCTGTCAAACAATAGAATCGAACTTAATAATAGTCTTCAAAATACTTAGTAATAAATTTACCCTTGATATGCTTCCCTTCAAAGAAAGAAAATTTATGAGAACATTTCAAAATAGTCTACAAGTCTAAACCAACGTATCTGCCAACTGACCACAAAATCTCCCATAGAATAGTCAACCAGTAAAGCTCTCTACCATAACACATAGTTACAACTCTATCTGTTGACACATTCATTATGAAGTTGGATCAAATTAAAGAGTTTCTCATCATCAGGTTTAACACAAACAATTCAATATTTTTATCCAAATCACATGGACACTGAAATAGTAAATCTAACGTTAACTTTATCATCTTCTTATTCATTTTAGTAACTATACACAAGTATCTGTATACATAAATTGTATTGTGTACATTTTACTTTATAGTTTGAATAGTTAACTAATAGATCAATATATTTTACTGATATCAGATCATTCATTGAATATTTTAACCAATCAGAATTATTCATTCAATTGTTCAATAATATTTACGTAACTAATTTGAATTTATTAAAATAAACAAAATTAAATGATAAATATAAAACAAAAAAAAATAAAGATTTTTCATATAAATAATGTTAAAATGAACAATGAAGTTAAACAGTAATGTATAGATTAAGAATACGTGGTTGTTGTTGTGTTTCTTTTCATTGTGGGTATTATTTGTGTTGCCTAAGTAACAAATAAGTACCATAAATAACAGAAAGAAATTTCCCACTTAATCATTGTGTGGTACGTTATTCGTTTTAAAGTTACTATGAATATGAAGTTTTTCGGTAGCCAATATATTCAGGAAAACTTACTTACTTACTTACGCCTGTTACCCCTCTCGGAGGAGCATAGGCCGCTCACCAGTATTCTTCATTCAATTCTATCCTCAGCAATCCTTTCCAGCTGTCTCCAGTTGTTGTTCATCCTATTTATGTCTGCTTCTAGCTTTCAACGCAGTGTGTTCTTTGGCCTTCCTCTTTTCTGTTTTCCAACAGGATTCCAAGTTAGTGTTTGTCTCGTGATACAGTCAGATGATTTCCGCAATGTATGTCCTATTCATTTCCATTTCAGGAAAACTACTTAGATTATAAATCTGTACATGTCAATTTAGCGAAGGTCTCAGTTGTTAGGAGCCTGATAAACAGAATCCACAAATATGCCTCGACGAGCTATGTTTTGCGGTGTAGGAATAGGTTAGAAGAAAGCTAGAGGTGGCCAAACCAAAACATGGCAGAAATCGATGAAGTCACTGACAAGTGGACTGAGTCATGTTGGTAGATGTAGGCTGCGTGGTTGGGGTCCACGAGACGAAAGTCATCAGTGGTTAGAGACCTTGAACGACATGGCTCAGAATCGTTTGCAAAATGGCGCAGGTGCATCCACTCTTTGTGTTCTCTCAAAATCTAACCTTCCGAATTCTCTATCTTTCTACTTTCAAATTTATCTCACTAAATTATACTTTTCGAATCATATCTTCGCTCCCTAATTTTCTGCATTACTGCTAATACTTCTACTATCGCTATCACTCTTGGATTTGAACTGACAGTTGCGTCTCTGTGTTGATGTGGTATGGCGACCTGAACTGATGTACGTACGTACGAAGTTCTGCGTTGTATCTGTCTGTCTGTCTGACAAATATGAAGGACTAAGAAGCTGAATTGAACTTATCATTTTCCTTACTAATGATGAATAACTACCGTAAGTAATTTGTTAGAAAGGTACTTAAGGTAAAACGTAATGAGAAAGAAAAACCGAAGTTTCAAACAAAAGACTGCATTGGCAATCTGGTTGTGCCATACCGAAAAGGAATGAAGAATTTTAAATAACCATGGTATACATGTCTTCTACCGAATAGACAATACACAAGGCTCTACATTTTTAAATATCAAGGATAGTACCAAAAGAGAAGATGAACTTTGTCTATTAGATCAAATATAACGAATATAATGCTGCATACATAGGAGAAACATCATGACAATTGAATGTAATGGTGAAGGAGCATATAGTTTGTTTAAAATATATTCTTAAATGGTCAAGTTTCAAATAGAATGAAACACGCTTCCTGGTTCCCGTCTACCAGTCACAATCCAATTAAGCAATACTTGTGAACTTTTGCTAAATCAAGGCAATCGGTTCAGGATACACATACGGTTAACGAGATTGAATAGTTTCAGCCTGTGATAAATCAACGCGAATATCTAAACGTATTCTAATTGAAAATGTGATTTTATGTTAGGTTTCAAAGTAAAGATAGTCAATGAATATAACACTAGCTAAAACCAAGATTTTGCATAAAATCTTTGATTAGATTAGAGTTTCCAAATCCTAATAATAATATTAATACATACGATAAATACAGTTTCTAGCTTTAAGTCTCAAACATATTGAGAAGTGAATTGAGATGGTTATTTATGTGGAGGTTGGTATTTTTAATTGATTGAATATGTCACAGATTGATGTTATCAGGGTACCATCGAAAACCACAGAGCACTGGAAAGCTGTTGCGTTCTAGTGTGAAGATCTTCCGCAGTGTGTATCGCCCAGCTCCCGCCACAGGGTTCTCATGGTATCGGAGCTTTACTACAGGTGTTATTGTACCAATGCAAATTTATGGTTACCTTTCGCTGTCGTCAAGATAAAAACCTCCTGTGAGAAAATTTGTCGTGAATTTTCGGATCCGCACTGTTGTTTTAGGTTGAAGAAACCATCAAATGTGTTGTAAAGTTTTGTCACTTTGTGCTCTGTCGCATAAGATTTTTCCGTGAGAGAATAATTCATATTGTAGTAATTCTGGTGATCTCCGGAATCCGATCAACTGAGGAAGCCAGTTCGTCCACTGGATAATTATGAAATTTTGTTACAAGTTGAAGTAAAAAGGTTGATGAAGAAATACTTTGATAAAAGTGGGTTGCTTGATCACTTCTGGTATTCGTAACAATATTTCCATTGCCAAACCGCTATCATGCTCAGTGTTATGAAACAGTCACTCTAATCGTTGCATGCCAGACAAATCTTTCCATTTGAGTTTGAACTTTCCAAGGTGATCACAGGAATCTAGACATTTGGAGGGTTGATAAGATAAAGTGTGAAGTACCTGAAGTGACCTTATGACGGCTAGGAACTGGACTAGCAAGTTATGCCATAATCCCAAAACTCAGCTTCTAAATAGAAGGACAAAACTTCTATGTTGTCCAGCCAAAATATGATAAGCTGGAAGTCTAATAGCGTGAGGGGTTTTGATTCTAATAAGTTTGGGCGTTAGATGTGTTATTATTAAGATACAAATATATATGCATATTAAAGTATGGTGTAAAATGTAGATAAAAGCAGATATATAAAAATACACAAGGAACTAACTTACAGGTCTGACTGTAAGCAGATCGAATTGGCCTATTCACTGAAGTGCACCCTGTATGTAGCCAAGTTACCCTTGTGGCATTGCCAGAGTAGCCCATAATGATTAAACTATTGCTCGATACAAAGACAGAAAGTAGATGACAATGAGTATGAAGATACATTTGATCATAAGTAGAATGTAAGTAAGATTGCAACGTCTATGGTGGCTGATTATGAGAGGAGTTTCTTTCCACAATGAGTCATATCATGATTTGACGATAATACTTGACCAAAGGGCCTGCATCTAGTAGTGTCCTCTTAGGTAAAGATGGTTAGTACTAATGACGATTTCCCTCAAAACTATTTATTTTGGAGAATTATTTATCTCTAAATGTAAAATCAGTCAGTTGATCTTTGATGTTACTCTACTGTTGTCGATTGATAATCATGATCAGGTGGTGACACAGTGACTGAAAGATTAATTAACCAAGCTTATACCTTATTTTACATCACTCAGTCCAGTTACTCATATGAAGTAATTTGCATTGATAATTGACCCCTAGAAATTTAGTCCTTTGTGTTTAAGACCACTTTACAGTATGTTTAAGGAATAGTAATGAAAACAGTAAGAGAGACGAATTTTGGGTCATTTAGTTAAAACGAATCAAACAGCTAACATGGACTAATCATCTGCAGTAATCTATCGTATGAGTAGTTGTCTGCCAAAATCATTTAGATATAACATTCAAATGACAAAAGTGATAACTCTACTTAAAAAACCACACCTTCGTATGCAGAAGAAGCATCTTTAACCTTTGTACAGTACTAATATTTGTATTATCATTATTAGTTACATTCGAAAAAGTTTTTTCTATGATAAATAACAAAAGTGAATTGAAAAGACAACTACAACAACAGCGATACTACTGATTACAATAAAACAGGCTGTGAAGTATAATATTAAAGAAGAATACGACTGGTAAACAGACATACGATTACGTATATAACAAAGGTGAGGAGGAGGTGAAGAGAGAGAGTAGAAGACAGAAAGGGAAATTATTGTATTTTCATATATTAACCTTCAGAATAGAATAAAGTTTCGTTTATTGATAAACAACAGAAAATTTTCCAGTTACTTTCTCTTTTCATTCTTTTGTCAGTCTGAAAATAAGCATGATTCTAATGAGAGAAGAAGAGGAAACAACACGAATAAGACTATCGACAAGTTTAAATTGTGAAGAGATAATAAACAGAATGACTGTAAAATGGGTGAATAACACAAGATAAATGAAAGAGGAAAACATATATATTTATGTATATCTATGCATAAATGAACTAGTACATGGCAATACAAACAACAGAAGAAGATAGGTCCTATTGAAGTAAATACAATATTCATATGACTTTTATGTATAATTGGTATTTAACCAATGAAAAAGAAGGTATGTGAAGTGAAATGGAATTACAATCCATTCTATTCTCTTTATGTATATGATTGTATTAAAAAAGTAAACAAAGAAAATACAAATTTGAGTTGGATTGTGGTTGGTAAGTGAAATATAGGACAAACGTTTCATCCTGTTTAGGACTCGTCAGGAAGATATACGTGTATTCTAGTGTTGATGTTTACACTGGGACTTGAATCCAGTTTTTTTTTTGCAAAATATCATCGAATTCATTACTAGGCTACTGAATCTCGATAATCAAAAAATGTTGACCATATCTAATTTACAATAGGCTTGTATCTTCCCATTGATTTGTAGGTGGACTGAAATTGGTCAGCCTCTGTTGCCACATATGTGCATCCGTGAGTGGATTGCCTCTATATAGCGATAGTACTTGACAGTCACAATTCAACCTTAAGTATTACTTGTGTACTATCGCTTATATAGAGGCAATTCCGCTCAGGATGCAAATATGGCAACAGAGGCTGACCAGTTTCAGTCCATTACAACTTCAGCTGAGAAGATACAAGCCTATTCTAAATTACATATGTACCCGTTGCACAATGTGTGAATGTCTGGACAAGTAACCTAGTGATGAACGCAGGTGGCATCTGGAACGGAGCAGGACTGAGTTCGAATCCTACTGTGAACATCAACATTGGGATGCAGGTGCATCAAGCCTGATGAATCCCAAATAGGACGAAACGCGCGTCCCGGAATTCCACTTGCCAGTCCCGATCCAACTTAAATATAACTTGTTGACCATATCTGTTTAGATCTTGAACGTAAATCTACTATTATTCTTTTATAAAAGGAAGGTTTATATACTAATGATAGTTTAAAACAGGAACTTAATGTGCGAAAATTCTGTTATGTTTTGATTTATTTGGAATGAATATATTGGCAATTAAAATTGGAGGCAAAATTAGAGCGACAATAGATTCTAACGTAGTTGTCTAGTGGTAACTTGCTGATTGTGTTATTTACAGTTTGATAAGTATGATTTCTAGTGTGATCATTAGTTAGTATTAATAGGATTCTCAAAATATACGGGTAGTGCTATCGGTTTTTCCTTTGTTTCCTAGGTGACATTAGCAAAAAGACGGTGAAACTATTTTTCTTATTAGTTTACAGACAATTATACGGGTGTATTGACAATCTCTAGGGGGCTGCTGCTTCTGATTAGGCGTGGGGGTAGGGGAGGAACACTAATCAAACGGACTCACAGTTCATAAGGTTGCTAATGAACTATTCAAAGAGTAAAATAACATCATCAGTGGACACAATAAAACTAATTAAGTAGAATTTATTCATCATAAACCACTAAATATGCATGAAATTGGTTACATCTTAGTGGTAATTCCTAAATACTTTTTGGTTGTACTGAAAATAATCACAATCATGTAACTTAAATTTATCGTTAAATGTTAGTGATTAAAATGTAAAACATGAAAAACCTAAAAAAAATCTACGACATATTTACTCACTGTGCATATTTCATGAAGATCTCCAAGTGAACCAAACAATATTTTTTTCTATCTAGTTACACCTTTGAACTTATTCAAATAGATTTTATTACATGTTTTTTAATCGACTATTATTAATAAATAAATCTAAGGATAAATGGTTACATTTAACCTCTTCACTATCTTCAGATTCCCTTGTTCATGAGCGGCAAAGTACTTACTTACTTTACTTACGCCTATTACCACTCTCGGAGGAACATAAGCCTCTCACCAGTATTCTCCATTCAACTATGTCCTCAGCAATCCTTTCCAGCTGTCTCCAGTTACTGTTCATTCTTTTAATGTCTGCTTTTAGCTTTCGACGCAGTGTGTTCTTTGGTCTTCCTCTTTTCTGTTTTCCTAAAGGGTTCCAAGTTAGTGCTTGTCTCGTGATGCAGTCTGATGATTTCCACAATCTGTGTCCTATCCATTCCCAATGTCTTTTTCTAACTTCCTCTACGGTTGGAAGTTGGTTTGTTCTTTCCTATAGTAGGATGATGCTGATGGTTCCTGGCCAATGGACATTCAGTATCTTGAGAAGACAGTTGTTTATAAATACCTGTACCCTCCTGAGGATGTTTGCAGTAGTTCTCCGCATCTCAGCTCCATAGAGAAGAACTGTCTAGACGTTCGAGGTGAAGAGTCTAACTTTGAGGTTGGTAGACAGTTGTTTGGAGTCCTATATATTTTTCAGCTGTAGGAATGCTGCCCTTGCTTTGCCGATCCTACATTGATCATTTAATAAGTATTCTATCCAAAAGAATTCAAAAAAATACTTTCTCACCTAATTAAGTAAATGTAATAATTGGTGAACTAGAAATACAATAATAGAACATATAGTCAACATCGATTGTCAGATAAGAGAAAATGTATCCTTCACTGTAATGTATAGAGTGAACAGAAAACTTCTTAAAACATTCTATTACAGTCTCTTATACATCGTCTGTCGTCTTACGCATAGGGAAACTCAGACCATGTGTATAAAAGAAAATTGCTCATCTAGTCATATTATTTTGGACATAGTAAGCTTTCACCTTATATTATCACATAATTGTTACACTTATACACTTCATATTTACCATTTAATCTTATAGATTCTGATAATTCTTTCGTTTTCTTCTCCACCCCCACCCCTTTTCCATCCCTCTATCCAGCATTATTTACCTGAATTCATTTAATCGCTGTTTCCAGGTTTTCCTGAACTTCATTTATTTTTCATAGTTTGTCTTATCACTCTGATTTCAATTGATTTGAACAATTGATCTAAATTAATCTGATATTTTCTATCTAGTTTCTATGATATTCATTCCTTAGCTTCGATTAAAACTTCAATGACTGATAATCATTTTATGTGTACCTCCTTGTTATTACTATGCTGATGGTGTAAAATATTGGTTTTTACTTCATCTGATATCTCTTTTATTTAGAAGTTAACAACAACATCAAGTTTATAGAGGTGGATTTGTGGAGATCGATATTGGGTTTAGTTGTTTATATTAATCACACATGGTTCCTTGTTGAATACTACTAATAATCAGTAAGCACTGGACGGTTGTTTCATCGTGGTTTAGAATACCTTAGCAATGAACACCCTTCTACTACTAAACACTGGCCCAGTTGTATAGATGATTAAGCGTTTGACATGAAACCTAAAAATCTTGGGTTCGGTTCTCTGGTAGAGTTAAGCGTGTGCACTACTGAGGAGTTTGAAAATAGAATCTACTACAAGTAT